>NMUG010002645.1:0-15721 GCA_002855965.1 Monotropa hypopitys
TGACCTCCGGTCAAGGATTTCGCTACAATTACCGAGTCTCCAGCGGTCATCCACTAGGCTTTTGTCGGTCCTAGCACAATACCCTCATGGGTTCGCCCATTGACCGTGTCTTCAACAGTCGTCTGCACTGACCTCTGGTCAATGATTTCGCTACAATGGCCGAGCCTTCGGCGGTCATCCACCAGGCTTGTGTCGGTCCTAGCACAACACCCTCATGGGTTCGCCCCTTGACCGTGTCTTCAGCAGTCGTCTGCACCGACCTCTGGTCAAGGATTTCGCTACAATGGTCGAGCCTCCGGTGGTCATCCGCCAGGATTCTGTCGGTCCTAGCACAATACCCTCATGGGTTCGCCCCCATTGGCCAAGCCACTGGCAGTCATCTGCCAAGGCTTCTGTTGGCCAGGGCAAAACACTTGGCGACCAAGCCTCTTGTGGTCTTCCACTAGGCTTCTGTTGGTCCCATCAAGGTCAAGCCTCCGGCGGTCATCCGCCAGGCTTCCATTGACCTACACCACTTGGATAAGGCCCTCCAGCAAACATCAAGAGACCTGGTAAACCCTTCGATGCAGTCGGAGGATAATACTTGCGCAAAAAACATAACAAGTTGGCAAACACAAGAAGCATCCATTGAAAAAGAAGTTGTCCGGATCAAGCATCCAAAATAAACATTCATTTTCAAAAAAAAGTTGGACAAGGGAAAAGGACGGAGGCCATCACTGCTCAGCCAGAGGGTCATCGCCTGTTGAGGGGTCTGCTTCTTCTTCTTCTTCTTCTTCTTCATCCATCTCCGGGAAAGTGTCTTCGGCTGGCAGCAGCTCCACGTCTGGCTCTACGGCGTAGCACCATACTGGATGGTTTTCATCAATTTCCATTGTATGTAGCGCGAGGAAATAGCTGGCCCGGTGTTCGGCTGTGAAGCCGGGCGTGTAACTGTTCTTGTGTTGCTCCTCCACCTGTTCTCGGCATTGATCCCGGAGGAGATCCGGCGCGTCAGACAGACCCTCTGCATAACCGATCTTGTTGGACTCCACCGCCTTATCCACTGACTTCTTCTTCTCAGAAGTCAGCTTCTTCTTGGACGAGTGCTTCTCGTGCGCCAATGTAACATCCTAAACTTCAAAACACATAAACTGAAATTTTTTTCTTTTTCTTTTGCTAGAAAACCTCAAGTAATCATTGCCAAATGTAATAGAAGTAACAAGTGTAACTTCAAAAAAAAAAACAAGCCCAAAAATGCACACGAGTACTCATAAATTCTCAAGAAAGAAGTATCAACAGAAACAACTAAACTACTACAAAATCTCATTACAAGTCTATGAAATAAAAGACAGTAAAAGTCTACCAACAATACTAAGAAGTGTCTCAAGCCAAAATCCTCCAAAGGACCACCTTAGTCCAATAATCAAATCCAAGAATCCAATGATCTCCCGCCTTGTAGTGGACCACTAAACCTGTGACCTATTTCCAAGTTAAAAACATGGAAACAGAGTGTGAATATGATATCTTTAACTTCCAAAAGACATTTAATTGTTGTGACAGAAAAATCATGCATATGAGCAGTTATGTCTTTCATTCCAAAAATGCATCTCATGCATGGTACTTACATATACCGGCCAAAGCCCTTTTTCAAAAGATTTGAGCATCCCATGCCCTGAAAATAACTACTATTATAGGTAGTAGTTCGTACGCCCCGCACACTAAAGTTTGGGGTACGTCCCACGCACCCGTTGGACTTACTCTGGTTGCCAACAATCACCATCCGTCCCACGGAGGCATGCATAATATATTTATAAGTGCATATTATGCTTTCCATCTCAACTCATGCATTTATATCTATGCATATCATCACATCATGTCATCACTTTCATGCATCTCATTCACATCATGCATTCATGTTCATGCATATCATTCTTCTCATGCAAATCATGTTCTACACAACAACTATGCATTTAACTTCTCGTGCAAATAAAATAGTTAACTAAAACAACATTGTAAACGTACAATCAAAGATACCACATCCTTACACTCACCAATACCGATGGTCAAACCTTCTCTTTGCCTTTGAGTGAGGCCTCAATGCCCTCCTCTTGCGTCCCTATCCATAAAAATACAATTTTAGTCCACATTGCGATTATAAGATGGAAATCAAATAGAAAAACATTAATCAAACCTTTACATGTCTTAACGTACCAAACATCATCTCTTTACGATGTTATTTAGTCATATTTCATCTCCCAAGGACTTACCTAGAATTTCGGACAGAATCCCTCCCAACCGGTCGGACTTGACTTCTCAACCGGTTGGGCTAGCATCACTCGGCCCCAACCGATTCTCCAACCGGTTGGCCCCCTCACAACACATCCCAACCAGTTGGCCAAGGAACCCCAACCGGTTAAACTCCATCCTGATGCAAAATCTACAGAACGGGATTTTTCAACCAAGAACGATCCTAACTTCTCCAAACTCGCTCCAAACACCTCAAAACCTAAAATTCATCAATACCAAAGTGTTTCTAACATCTAAGGTAATTACATACTTGAATGAGACTCTATTACAACCTTCAATCACAACCAATTCCCAAGAATCAACCCTAAATACATGGGGTTTTCCCCAAAAAACGAGATTGGAACAAAAACTTCGATCTAACTCAAACCTGGAGTGTTATGAAAATAAAATGTCCATTGATAGATTCATACTTACGTGAGGAATGATGTTGATGAAGGATTCTACTCTCGATTCACCTCCGAAAGCCTTCAATTTCTCCAATCCTTCTTGCTACTTCTCCCTTTCCCTCTTTAGCCTCCAAGCACAATTTGTTTTGTATAATGAGGGGTTAGGGAGCCACCCTAACCCTAATCAGATTTTTAAACATATTTTACCTATTTTCCCCTCCACTTAAATGGTTATAACCCTTGTGTGCCATCCTCCCTCCTTATCCTCTAATATTTGTATAATTTAGGTATTTTATATAAACACAATTATATAAAAATACTTAAACATACTTAAAATTCTTTCTTACTTCCTCATCAAATTTCTAATATTCTTGAATTATTTATAAAATTAGTTTATAATGTGGAACGGGTATTACAACTCTTCCCCTCTTAGGAAATTTCGCCCTCGAAATTAAAACACCTTAGATACTTATACCAACCAAACCTTAAAATCTACCACTATTTTCTTCCATAATTCTCCACTTTTCGACACAAGGTGATATCCTTCAAAAATTCGAAAGAAGACGACTGGCATTGTGGAGATCTTCACGTGACACCACCTAAAGGTATGCCAAGAGGAAGAGTATTGGGCATCGAAGACCTCATTCGGTCCGTTAACGGTGGAAGCATCTCTTCGACAAAACCCTACCGTTGCAGCTGTCAACAGCGCCCTCCCCGAGACCTGCAAAGCCACCCTTCTACAGAGACGATGACTGTCGAATCCATCGTCGTCTCCCCCAAAACTCATTCCCCCATTCTCCCCTCTTCTTGGACTTGGAGTTTACAGCATCGGACAAAGACAAAGGAGATGAAAAAGAAAACCACGAAGTCGTTGAGTGTACGAGCTGTACGGACCAACGCCGCTCACTCTCATCGCCGCTCACTCCCACTACTGATGAGCTATCCACATCCTCTACGATGGTTATCTATCCCTCTCTCTCTCTCTCTGTGTGTGTGTGTGTGTGTGTGTGTGTTCGTTTATGGGTTTTTTCATTTTGGTTGGGGTTTCGATTTTTGGTCGGGTTGTGTTTAGAACATGGGGTTTCTCTCTCTCTCACACACACACATACACACATACACATATGATAGGTGCTTAAAAGTACCTAATTGCGTGCTTTAATATAGATATTGTTAAGTCCTAGGAGTAGTTATTTAATATGTTTTTGTTTAGTTTTGATGTTTTCAGGAAAATAAGGAGCATAAGGCATAAAATGATGCAAAATATGCCAAATCATGGAAGGGAAAAGTGAGAAGTATGAGAAATGCATTGATGGATCGAACCCCGGGCTTGGAAATTAAATTTGAGCAAAAACTGTCACCATCGTCCGGACGAGCCAATGCCATAGTCTGGACAAGCTCACCAGAAATCACCAAAATGCTACCCAAGCCATAGTCCGGACAACCCTAGGCATCGTCCGATATATTGAGAACCGTCGTCCGGACGAAGAAAGCGATTGCTTCGGACGACCGGACAGAAAGTTGTATTTATCTGTCCAGCACCATAGTCTGGATGAGGCACACCGTGGTCCGGACAACCGACGCGTAAAAATCCATTTTTGTATGATTTTGAAATCTTTTTAAGAGGGATTAGAGGGGGACTATATAAGGAACAATATAGGGTTAGACTTATTATGCTTTGTATTACTTTTGAGCCACCAAGAGAGAGAAAAGAAGCCTAGAGGCTCCTCCTCCATCTTCATCTTCTTCCTTAGTCCTTCTATGGCGGTCATGAGTTTTCAAAGTGTGATCTCCATATCCGGCTAAACACTACTTCTAAGGAAACGACTATATCTTTCTCCAAGTGATTTGCAATTCAAGTGTTTGGTAAAGTTTGATTACGTATGTATGGATTTCTTATGTTTCAATATTAAACTTTCATCATATTCATTCGTATTCTCGAGATCGGATGCCGTACATACAAATTATTCATTGATCTAATCGTAATCCCTATAGTTGAGACACTATATACTTGCAAGACAACTTGTGCTCATATAGGCATAGCCTAGATTGGAGACACAAGTTGTGCTACAAAGATATTGTGTACTACATTAGGGTGCGTGTATTTCCCCTTTGTTCCGGTGTGGATTCGGCCAATTCTTATTGAGACTTAGGAATTTTAATCAAAGTTTTCCCTTACATGCGTTTTGTAAATCATGAGGAATGGATTATGCCAAAGCCCTAGATCTCTCCTTCACTAAATTCCAATTCGTTAATTTTAAGTTCACTAGTTAATTACATTTTAGTTTTAATTCAACAACAAACCCAAACCTTCGTTATTTTACAAATCAATTTAGAAAACTCTTGAAAATTACTTAATCGAAGTCATAATTGTCCCTGTGGATCGACACTTGTGCTTGCTACTATTCTAATTGAATATTGTTAATTAACAGGTCTTATAAATATAATATTGACCTCTAACGACGCGGTCATAATTTGGCGCCGTTGCCGGGGACAATTGGCGTAAGTTGAATAGTTTTGATTGATTTCTATTTTGATTATTGTAAATAATTTTGTATTGTGTATAATTTTTTTAATAAAAATGGATAATTTATACGCTCCTCTATATTCCGGGTATTATTCTAATTCATTTCAAGAGTTTCCCAGCCCGAGTTACCATTACAATGATTCACACACGTACTCGGGATTGGAAACACACCAAAATTTTTCATGGAAGCCCCAATATGGAGGAAATCAATTTCAAAGCCAGACCTTTTATAGCCCTTCTTTTGAGGAGAAAGTGTTGGATTCTCTTAAGGTATTAGAGTCGCTAACACAACCTCCTACACCTAGTCCCTCATTTGAGGAGAAAGTGTTAGATGCCCTTAAAGTATTAGAGAATCCAACACTATTTTCTACATCTAACTTGTATCATGTACTTTCTCAAAGATTACCCAATCCTCCTCTTCCTACGTTTCATGGCGTGCCTAGGCAAGACCCATGTAGCCATATAGAAAAAATTGAGAACATTAGTGTGAATGAGTACAATTATGATCTTCGACTTGACACTCGTACACAAGAATTATTTTTATCTATTTTAAAGGATAAGGCTAGACATTGGGCAAACTCTTTGAGACCGGGATCTTACCAAACTTGGGTTCAATTGAAAAGTAAATTTTAAAATGAATTTTACCCTCCGCATGAGACATTTATAAATACCGGAGTATACACAAGTCCGAGTTCTTATAGTGAGTAGGTTGAGTCCATCATCGACGAACCTATACTAATTCATGACAATGGGCTCGTACCAACCAAGGCACCTATTCTGTAACACTCCCAAATTTTGAGACATATTTTTTTTGAGAAGTGTTAGAAGTAGGTAACGAGTATCCAAACAAAAAGGGTAAAGAGATATCTACCACACCCACACACGCTACCCATTACACTACTTATTACATTACATGCTTGCTTTGAATGAAATAAAGAAAAAGAGGCAAAAAGGGTTTTATAACAGAACCCTGTACAACAGTGCCCCAAATAAAATAGAAAAGCCAATAGGATATCATAAACTTATCCTGTACAAGGCGGCCAACAGAAAAGAAGGAAAGAACAGTACAGTAAAGAAAAGCTACAGCCTATAGTCTACAGTCCACTATAGTCACCAAGTCCTGTAAAGGATCCAGCAGCTACTCCAAGTAAAGTGCAAGAGACCCTACAAAAGTAGAGGGTCAGGCACCACCGCTTGGTAGAGATAATCCATCTCCAAACGTCTATACTATTGGGTGCAGGTGTATGACAATGCAAGGAATGTAAACTATGCAATGCAATGGATCTCATTATTTATAAAACAGTTATTCTCTTTCAAATATTTTGCTATCGACTCAACGTAAGGTAAAGCAGTAAAACCAGTGTCTGACCAAGACTCGAGAAAGAGAAGCAACAGTACACAACATCTATCAAAACAGTTGCCTAGACAAGGCCAAAGAGAACTATATTCAAGTGTCGACTCACACTAAGTAAAAGACTCGTTTTCCGTTATATAAACGTGTTCCAATTCCCTTTACGTTCCAAGTTCTACTTGTATTCCATTTCCGTGCCTTCTAGTAGGAGCAAGGCAATTATCAATCAACAATCCATCGAGTTCGGCTAGTTCTGCATCAGGGCTCGTCAACCCCTTATCGTGTAGTTCCTGTTTTCCCCAGCTCACCGGGAAGGTCCAGTCAAACCTCTATTGTGCAATATCGTGTGCCACTCTAAACAATGACACAAGGTAAGCAACCCGAATCATAGCCACTCATCAATATTCAATCCTCGTATAGAGTAAACAGTTTCCTCGTAAAGAGTCACGTGTCACATTTTATCATTTCGTTCAATCATTCTGTGTGACCTAGGGCAACACCTCCTAATCGACGTGCCAACTCAAAATGTGACTTTCCTTTCCATTGTTTCTAAAACATTTCCGTTTATTCACAAAACATTCATTTCCAAAATATTTCCGTTCATTTCACAAAACATTCTACGAGTTCGATTTTCCACAAAACGTGTCAAAATACCATTTGACCCACAAACCATCTGAGAGTGTCCAAAACAAGCCAATATCCCCAATTTGATTTTATAAAACGACAACGACTGATTTTTCACAAGAATTGGGGTTTTTCACAATCGAACTCTAAATCGACCAACCAACGTCCTAGGGAGAATGCAACGACCCTAGACAAAACTCAACGCGACCAATTTTAGTGAACGACAACACTTTAATACCAATTTTACGAATATACGAAACTTGACGGAATTTCATAAAACGAGCGAGAAGGAAGTAAAAGTACCAATAGTACAAACTAGAGGGATAGAGAACTCTACCTCAATTGGAGTTTCTGTGACAATTGCCGACAAGAGATTCGTTAGAAATTTCGGCATCAACCTGCCCAAAATAGGAGAACCGCACTAAGGCGCTAACAACACCAAAAACCCAATTTCACACCTCCTACAAACGTAAATTACCGATCTAGATTTTGCGAGAATTTAAAAGAGTGCGCGTTATACCTGCCGATGCGACCACAAACGGTGGTCGAAGCCTTGAACGTCGCGCGCCACTGATTACCATCGTCGCTCGCTAAGATGATACCTAGAATCCAACAAACAATTACAATCGACGACAAACAAACTAGAACACTGAAAAGATAGGACCAGAGGCTTACCCACTGACGCAAAGCCTCAAACGTCGCGCGACACTGCTCGTCATCGTTCGTTAAGGCACTTTCCTACGAAACCCAAGGAACAATCAACAATCGACGCGAGTGGATTCAATACAGTCGATTCCTGTACGTACAGCCAACTAGAGCTAAACAGGTGCCCGCAAACATACAGTGTCGCATACAACAGGTTTGCGTACATGAATCAAATGTATAGCGTATACCTCGCATAGCCGACGATACACCTTTGCCGCGAACCACGAACTCAAGCCCGGACCACCGTCGTTGCGCGAACATCACCCGTGCCGCTGCATGCCGCAGCCTACCACCACGCGATCACCATTGCCGCGCACCTGCACCTGTTGCTGCCCGCACACCCCTGCAGCCGCCTCCCTCCGCTAGCACACCAGACCGCAGCCGCGCACCGCCAACCGCAGCCAGGACCACCACCTGCGCCGCCTAGCCGCTGCCACCACTGCGCGGGTGCAAACGTGCACGAAGGGTGAGGGAAGGGAGAGAGGAGATGAGCTCGGAGAGGGAGGGGGAACCGTCGCGCACGGGGAGGGGGAGAGGGGTGGTCGGCGCGGGTGAGAGGAGGGGGAGTAGAGGTGGTCGGTGCAGGGATGAGGGATGAGGGAGGTCCGGCGGAGGAAGAGAGAGGAGGGAGAGGGTGAGCTCGGGAAAATGGGGGGGGGACGCACAAATGGGAACCCTGTAGGGTTTGACGTGAAGAAGAAGGGGGGATTCCCCCGTATCTTAAATGAACTTAATGATATACATTGCTTTCGAACAACCCCCAGGGACCAAAATGCAACCCGAATTCCACCACAATGGCTTGCCTGCACTCAAAACACAAAATCTCACAAACCAAGATTTCCCTCACTCAGACAGGATCAATGGAATAAAATATGGGTCGCGGGGAACCGAACGACACTCAAATTAAATCCCGAGAAAGATTTAATTAATTATTATTATTTTTTGAAACGGAGGGACAAATAACTAAAATTTCCAGACTGTGACAAACTACCCTCCTTACAAAAATTTCGTCCTCGAAATTTCCAAGGTAGAAGAACCGAATCATAACACCACGAAGGGAATGACGCCCAAAAGCACTAAACACTTGGATGAATTTGCGACGAGAACCGGCAACAACGACAAGGAGGTCACCAACCGAAACAACTCCACCAACGAACAAAACAACGCCAAAAGAGATCCACAATCGACAACAGTTTCACCCAAAACAACGTCCAACAACAACCGCAAACCGAACAAACCACCAACTTCCTTAAACGCGCAACACTTCACAACACGCGAAACACTTTGCAAGGCAAGAAACGGTCAATAAAGAACCGAATACAAGCAAAAGGGAAAACATCCTCGAGAGAGATACAAACGTTCAACGGAATGGTTTTCGCGCAACCATAGATTCCCAAACCGATCAAACAAGCTAGTAACGCGCATTTTTGTACAAGGACACGATACGGAAGTCAAATCGCAAAAATATCGCCCCGAAAAATTTCAGAAAAATTTCACAAAATTCTAGAACACGCCACAACACAATGTGAACATGTCGGGAAAATTTTCGAGTGCCGAAACGCCACGGATATGAAAGGATACAGTGCGGATACGCCGAGGACACAATGGTACGGTAAGGACACGCCGAAGACATACCGGTACTTCTAGGACACGCCGATACACCATGGGTACTTCTAGGACACGCCGATACACCATGGGTACTTCTAGGATACTCCGATACGATACCGATACGCGGACACGGTACGGATACTCCGATTTTTCTAAATCTTTTTCTAAAAATTTTAGAAAAATAAAAGAGCGGTTTTTGACTACCGCAAAGAAGTCCACACCGACTTCATCACCACGAACGTGCAAAACAACCCCTAAATAGGTTTCCGAACAAGGTAGAAATAATACAACCAATACGAAGTAGGATTTGAAAGCAAGACAACCCGCAAGGGATGGTCACACAACAACTGTGCCGCCCGAATCACACCAAATGACCACAACGCCACCAAAAGAAGAACCGAACAACCAAAATCTCACAAACCAACCCACACACACCTAGCACGGTACCAGAATGACTATGAAGTTTGATTTGAGATGTGCTGTCCAGTCACCTTCTCAAAACAATCCTTCATGTTCATTCCTACACCACATGACACGGACTACGCACACCAGTCACGCCAAACATCACCACAATCCAAGTCGGTGCAGTCGACTTCAAAGAGACATATATTTTCTACCCAACACTCGCAACACAGCTGCACAACACGAAAGTAACTTTATCTCACTGACCACACCAACCACAAGCCAATCTCACAACGCACTCTCAAACAAGGCTCCAAAGGGAGACAACATAGCAGAACAGAAGTGTCCAAACGCAAATGGCGCCAATGGATACGACAACAATCCGGATTCGCATGAGGACATGGCGAACAAGAACGAACGCAAGAAGGTAACCCGCAAGACAAGAGGACACGAGACCAAGATACGATTCCTTAAAACAAGATCTGCGAAGTAAACGATTCTCTACGCGCAAGAAGAACAACACGACACTACTATGACAAGCGCCACAACAGCAGACGTACCCCAAACAGTCGACAAGAAGATGGCAACAGCCAATCGCAATGTCAAAAGTTGGAAAACAAGGAGCAAGACGATTTTCCAAACAACGCACAACTTCCGCAATCGCCACCAAGTGCCAACAAGAAACACGGAGAGTCAAATCGCACACCATCGACGAACAATGAATCCTAGTACGACAAGGATAAGGCACGAGTGTACGCGACAATACTTCCAACAATGATGGTAGAGACCATCGATCAAGCACATCGATCCAAAAGAGTTGACGAGACAATAAACAACCAGGGAACGACATCTGCTCACCGATCCCACAAAGCACTGAACTAGGAGGAAACTGACATGCCAAGAGGGGCATACGACTAATAATACCCTACAACAAAGATGAAGCGAAAGAATCACCCAAGCCAAGATTTACCTCCTATAACCTCACACCCAATTGAGAAAACAATTCCAACTCTCGTCTTCAAATCCTAAGTACACACACGATACCTCAAGCCAAAACCAAGTCATCCCAAAGGAAGTCTAACTTCCAGATTACTCAACAAACCCAATTAACCAAAATACGACTGCGACCGCAAGGCACTAAGTACAATGCAAATTCCTATGGGATTTCAAACCACAAGTCCAGGTTAACTCTCACATCGAGTAAGGGAATAACACAACTCACATCAACCACTGGTACTAATCCGCAAAAAGAACCTACTATCCCAAGGACATTTCGCATCCCAATAGAATTACACACCATTTCTGCCACAACAAGACCCTACCACATCAAGATATTCTCACTTCCCAAGAAGGTCACAACCACTAGACCATAGAGTGCTAACACACCAAGAAGCAACCACTAGTCACAATCCCACAAGCAAGACCATTCCGAGATCCCACAATTTACACAAGGGACGAAATGGGACAGGGAAATAAAATCAATCCCAAGAGCAAACAACCAACAACAACCAGGCTACCGAACAAGAAGCTAACCACGCAACTAGAATGGGAGTCAAAACTCGACCACCAGGAAATAGTCGGAGCCAACAGGGCAAACGACAAACTCCAAAGATCAACGTCCAAAAGAGAAATAGAATTCGAGGCTCACTCGCAAGAGCACTACCATTTTCCAGCCACAAAGAACGATTATTCAATCATCAACGCCAAGAAGAACGACATTCTTTCACAAGGAATATTACACGAGAAGTTCATCCGGGATCACGAGAGAGAGAACTCAAGAGACGGTTAACCAATCACACGCAGAATTTTCATTATCACTAGGAGAGCAAATGAGAATCCATCGACAAACCGTCACAAAATCCATCATCCGCTGCAAGAGATAGGCTCAAAAGCCACGACGATGACAACGAAAATTTGCTTCCTACGAAGGGATAGGCTCGACAAGCTATAACTGCAACCACCAATGACCGATATCGAGGAACAAGAAGCCAAATCATCACAAGAGCCAACGAAGGAACTCATTCGCGCTCTAAGAACCAGGAACTCGAAATGGTTTACCACGACAGAGTAGGTGACAACACTATAAACCAGAGGATACAACAGGAACACACAAGTCCAATATCGACAGAATTCTCTAATAAATGCCATGACAGGCCCGAAAGTCACCTCAAGATAGACAGGAATTGCTCAAAATCCTGGAAGAACAACAACAAGACCAACTCGATGGAGTAGACACCACGAATTTTCCAAACCATTTTGTTATTTCGAGTTATAAAAACTTGTTATTTTATGAGATCCATGCAATGCACACACATTCAATGCCTAGATACACATGCCATGCACCCTAAATGCAATCCCTCAGATCTACAAAAAAGAAACGGTGTTCTCATTGAGACTAAAAGTCTCACCCAAAGACCTAGGTAAGTCGGAACGAGCGCTTTGATACTAACTGTAACACTCCCAAATTTTGAGACATATTTTTTTTAGAAGTGTTAGAAGTAGGTAACGAGTATCCAAACAAAAAGAATAAAGAGATATCTACCACACACACGCTACCCATTACACTACTTATTACATTACATGATTGCTTTGAATGAAATAAAGAAAAAGAGGCAAAAAAAGTTTTATAACAGAACCCTGTACAAAAGTGCCCCAAATAAAATAGAAAGGCCAATAGGATATCATAAACTTATCCTGTACAAGTCGGTCAATAGAAAAGAAGGAAAGAACAGTACAGTAAAGAAAAGCTACAGCCTGCAGTCTATTGTCCACTATAGTCACCAAGTCCTGTAAAGGATCCAGCAGCTACTCCAAGTAAAGTGCAAGAGACCCTACAAAAGTAGAGGGTCAGGCACCACCGCTTGGTAGAGATAATCCATCTTCAAACGTCTATACTATTGGGTGCAAGTGTATGACAATACAAGGAATGTAAACTATGCAATGCAATGGATCTCATTATTTAAAAAAATAGTTATTTTCTTTCAAATATTTTGCTATCGACTCAACGTAAGGTAAAGCAGTAAAACCAGTGTCTGACCAAGACTCGAGAAAGAGAAGCAACAGTACCCAACATCTATTAAAACAGTTGCCTAGACAAGACCAAAGAGAACTATATTCAAGTGTCGACTCACACTAAGTAAAAGACTCGTTTTCCGTTATATGAATGTGTTCCAATTCCCTTTACGTTCCAAGTTCTACTTGTATTCTATTTTCGTGCCTTCTAGTAGGAGCAAGGCAAATATCAATCAATAATCAATCGAGTTCAGCTAGTTCTGCATCAGGGCTCGTCAACCCCTTATCGTGTAGTTCCTATTTTCCCCGGCTCACTGGGAAGGTCAAGTCAAACCTCCATTGCGCAATGTCGTGTGCCACTCTAAACAATGACACAAGGTAAGCAACTCGAATCATAGCCACTCATCAATATCCAATCCTCATATAGAGTAAACAGTTTTCTCGTAAAGAGTCACATGTCACATTTTATCATTTCGTTCAATCATTCCGTATGACCTAGGGCAACACCTCCTAGTCGGCGTGCCAACTCAAAATGTGACTTTCCTTTCCATTGTTTCTAAAATATTTCCGTTTATTCACAAAACATTTATTTCCGAAACATTTCCGTTCATTTCACAAAATATTCCATTAGTTCGATTTTCCACAAAACGTGTCAAAATACCATTTGACCCACAAACCATCCGAGAGTGTCCAAAACAAGCCAATATCCCCAATTTGATTTTATAAAACGACAACGACTGATTTTTCACAAGAATTGGGGTTTTTCACAATCGAACTCGAAATCGACCAACCAACGTCCTAGGGAGAATGCAACGACCCTAGACAATACTCAACGCGACCAAATTTAGTGAACGACAACACTTTAATACCAATTTTACGAATATACGAAACTTGACGGAATTTCATAAAACGAGCGAGAAGGAAGTAAAAGTACCAATAGTACAAACTAGAGGAATAGAGAACTCTACCTCAATTGGAGTTTCTGTGACAATTGCCCACAAGAGATTCGTTAGAAATTTCGGCATCAACCTGCCCAAAATAGGAGAACCGCACTAAGGCGCTAACAACACCAAAAACCCAATTTCACACCTCCTACAAATGTAAATTACCGATCTAGATTTTGCCAGAATTTAAAAGAGTGCGCGGTATACCTGCCGATGCGACCACAAACGGTAACGTCGCGCGCCACTGATTACCATCGTCACTCGCTAAGATGATACCTAGAATCCAACAAACAATTACAATCGACGACAAACAAACTAGAACACTGAAAAGATAGGACCAGAGGCTTACCCACTGACGCAAAGCCTCAATCGTCGCGCGACACTGCTCGTCATCGTTCGTTAAGGCACTTTCCTACGAAACCCAAGGAACAATCAACAATCGACGCGAGTGGATTCAATACAGTCGATTCCTGTACGTACAGCCAACTAGAGCTAAACAGGTGCCCGCAAACATACAGTGTCGCATACAACAGGTTTGCGTACATGAATCAAATGTATAGCGTATACCTCGCATAGCCGACGATACACCTTTGCCGCGAACCACGAACTCAAGCCCGGACCACCGTCGTTGCACGAACATCACCCGTGCCGCTGCATGCCGCAGCCTACCACCACGCGATCACCATTGCCGCGTGCCTGCACCTGCTGCTGCCCGCACACCCCTGCAGCCGCCTCCCTCCGCTAGCACACCCAACCGCAGCCGCTCCCCGCCAACTGCAGCCAGGACCACCAACCGCAGCCAGGACCACCACCTGCGCCGCCTAGCCACTGCCACCACTGCGCGGGTGCAAACGTGCGCGAAGTGTGAGGGAAGGGAGAGAGGAGATGAGCTCGGAGAGGGAGGGGGAACCGTCGCGCGCGGGGAGGGGGAGAGGGGTGGTCGGCGCGGGTGAGAGGAGGGGGAGGAGAGGTGGTCGATGCAGGGAGGAGGGAGGAGGGAGGAGGGAGGTCCGGCGGAGGGAGAGAGAGGAGGGAGAGGGTGAGCTCGGGAAAATGGGGGAAGAGGGGGCGGCGCACAAATGGGAACCCCGTAGGGTTTGACGTGAAGAAGAAGGGGGGATTCCCCCCCGTATCTACTGATGTATATATATTTTTGATTTTATTAAATTAATTAATTTTTTTGATTTAAATGAACTTAAATGATATACATTGCTTTCGAACAACCCCCAGGGACCAAAACGCAACCCGAATTCCACTACAACGGCTTGCCCGAGCTCAAAACACAAAACCTCACAAACCAAGACTTTCCTCACTCAGATAGGATCGATGGAATAAAATATGGATCGTGGGGAACCGAACGACACTCAAATTAAATCCCGAGAAAGATTTAATTAATTATTATTATTTTTTGAAACGGAGGGACAAATAACTAAAATTTCCGGACTATGACATATTCAATGGGAGGAGGATAGTGATGATAGCATGTATGAAGAGGATGAATATATTGCCAACTCCAATGAACCGGAAGTTGAGGAGCTAGTTGAGAACTTTAAGGGTGTTATTTCTTGTTTTCATTCCCCTATGCAATATGAATTTGACAAGGCTGCAAAGGCCCTTAACGATGATACCCAACCTCTCCACTCACATAGTGAGCTAGAAATTTACACCCAAATGGGTGAGTCATCCAAACAAGTGAATGAGAGTGAGGAGGGATCATTAGTAGTTGACACAATTCTTGAGGATTCCGAATCTAACGAGACAATGTCTCCATCTATTGAGTCCTCATTGGTTGTTGACGAAGGGAAGGAGGATGCCCCAACTTTTTCATATACTTTAGACTTATTTGTAGTTCCATCTTCTTTGAGTCCTGGGGCACCCC
>NMUG010002646.1:0-15720 GCA_002855965.1 Monotropa hypopitys
TCTGCCGGCTCCGCTGTCACGTACGAGAAGAACATAAAGACATCTTCGCCCTAAAATACCATATCAATTGTTGCTGTCTAGCTCGGAATATATCCAGCTCGGTTATATATGATATCTTATCACTTGTTGCCATCTAGCTCGGAATATATCCAGCTCGGTTATATATATACTTGTCGTCTAGCTCGAACTATATCCAGCTCGGTTATATATATATATATAATATCCTATACCCCTGTCCATACACACATATTACAGCATAATCATTCTATCTCTCTTCAGTGATTAACTTTCGCTTTTCCCTAAAACATTTTCAAACAAATTTAAAATTCTGTATCCGTTGTCTGAAGTGAAAGCTTACAGTAGCTGTCAGAAATGGATCGAAGAAATGCCTTGTGACTCGGATCATTTCCGAAGCACTCGATATCCCGGGAGGATTTTTCCCACACTTAAAAAGACAAGGAAAATAAATATCCCCTCCCCCGATTTTCAAAATCCAGTCGAAGCTCTGTCCGATTGGTAAAAACGATCCTTCTTCCAAAGCCCGGTTAAAACATATTCCGGCAAATTTTCACAGAAAACATTTTTCCGGTCGAAGTTCCGTCCGACTGAAAAATACCAAAACACTTTAAAAATAAAAACCAAATTCCTCGATTCGTTGTCCGAAGTGAAAGCTTGCAGTAGCTGTCGGAATCGGATCATTGGAATGCCTTGTGATCCGGGTCATGCCGGTTCACTTGATATTCTTTGGAATTTTCTAAAACAAAAATATCTTATCTTTTTTAGAAAAACGGTCGAAGTCCTGTCCGACATATTTAAAAACATTCCATTTCCAAAACCCAGTCGAAGCTCTGTCCGATTGGTAAAAAAGATTCTTCTTCCGAAAGCCCGGTTAAAACATATTCCGGCAATTTTACAACAAAACATTTTTCCGGTCGAAATTCTGTCCGACTGAAAAATACAAAAAACACTTTAAAATTCAAAAACAAATTCCTCGATCCGATGTCCGAAGTGAAAGCTTGCAGTAGCTGTCGGAATCGGATCACTGGAATGCCTTGTGACCCGGGTCATGCCGGTTCACTTGATATTCTTTGGAGTTTTCTCAACCAAAAATATCCCATCTATTCTAGAAAACGGTCGAAGTCCTGTCCGACCTATTTAAAAACATTCCTATCAAAAATACAGTCGAAGCTCTCTGTCCGACTAAAAACCGTTTTCTCAAAACGCAGTCGGAATTCTGTCCGATCATAGAAAAATATCTTTCAAGGATTTAGCCGAAGTTCTGTCCGGCTAAAATCCAAAATACAATTTGAGGTACAGTCGAAGTTCCGTCTCACTGCCTAAAAATAAAAACGACTCTCTAGCCGAAGTTCCATCCGGCTCAGAATAAATTTTCAAAACAGAGTCGAAGTTCTGTCCGACTGTCGCAAATAAAATTAAACTAACAAAACAAAATCATTTCCAAAATACAATCGGAATTCTGTCCGAGTGCAGAAAATCATTTTTCGCCGAAGTTCTGTCCGGCTCAAAATTTTACTTCCGAAATGTAGCCGAAGTTCCGTCCGGCTCAAAATTTTGTTTTCCAAAATACGTCGAAGTTCTGTCCGACTATTTCAAAGAAAAGACATCTTCAAACGCGGTCGGAATTCTGTCTGACCGTAGAAAACCATTTTTCGCCGAAGTTCCGTCTGGCTCAAAAATATCCCTTTTCATCAAAACCGGGTCAAAAGTCACCCGTATCCCTTTTAAAAATATCCCCTTTCCGAAACCGGGCCGAAATCAGCCCATCAACAACTATTTCTAGGAGTCATTTTATTTCATCCATAAAATCAGTAATAATTTTACATTTCTCTTAGCCGAGGAAACAATCGATTTCGATTCGAAAAGAGATTTATTTCTGAAAAAGAAGTACCTAAAGGGCGAGTGGGGTGCCTAACACCTTCCACATTCGTAATTTAATCCCCGAACTCGAATTTCTAGTTTTGCAGACACCTTTCCTAAATAAAAAGACATTTTCCTAAAACAAAATGACATCTTTTTATAACAAAAATTCCGGTGACTTGGTACACCACAGCTCAATACCAAGTGGCGACTCTAAAAATTCGAAATCGGCATACTCAGGCCGCCATCAATTTTCAAACAAACCCCCATATTTTTAAATCAACTCCATCAGCGTATCTTTTTCCGTCCCGGAAAATGGCTCCCACGGGTCGGGGGACGAGGGAAGGACGGAAAATTTTCCCGGCGCGACATGTACACCAAAGAGAATGGTGTTGTACCAGCAGATGTTCGGGTGGAGGTGCGATAGGCCATGAGAGCATACAGAAGCTTTTCATGCCAATCCCGATGGATTTCTGTCATCTTGCGAATGATTCTTTTGATATTTTTATTGGCCACTTCTACTACACCGTTCATTTGTGGACGATAAACAGTAGAATTCTGATGATTGATGTTGAATTGGGCGCATAAACATCTCATCAGAGAGCTGTTGAGGTTCTTCACATTATCAGTCACCAAAGATTCTGGCAAGCCATATCGGCAAATGATGTTGTTTCTAATGAAATGTGTAATCCCTTTTGGTCACATGAATAAAGCTAGCATCTTCTATCCATTTGGTGAAGTAATCTATTGCCACCAATATAAATTGATGCCCGTTGGATGCCTTTGGATGAATAGTGTCGATGATGTCAATGCCCAAGGCTGAGAAAGGCCAGGGTGCTACCATCACTTGGAGCTCTTTTGGAGGCACTCGTACTACGTCACCATGGATTTGGCACATGTGACATTCTTTCACATATTTGATACAATCTGCCTCCATGGTCATCCATTAATATCCCATTCTCAAAATCTTCCGAGAAAGAGAATGTCCACTCATATGAGGCACACAGGTTCCCTCATGTATTTCTGTCATCAACTTGGTGGCAGTAGTAGCATATACACATCGCAAATGACCATGTCTTTTGAATAACACTTCACCACGAATAAAGAAGTGGGAGGATAATATTTGCATTGTCTTTCGATCATTTGCCGCAGCTCCTTCTGGGAATACCCCGAACTGCACGAACCGACTAATGTCGTTGAACCAAGGCTGGCCATCATTTTCTTCGGAAATGATTGTGCAGTATGCGGGCATGCTTCTTAATTCGATTTGGATGACATGAATCTTTTCTTCATCAGAGAATCAATTTGCTACGGATAAAGTTGACAATGCATCTGCAAATGAATTTTCTATTCGAGGGATGTGGTAGAATATGATCTTCTTGAACTTCGCTCGCAATTCTCTGACCTTCTGATGATAGGGGCCAACTTTGGATCTTTGGTCTGATAGGTCTCATTGGTCTGCTGTATAATTAGATTTGAATTGCCGTACACTATTAACTCATGGATTTTATATTCGAGGGCCATTTGCAATCCTAGAATGCATGCTTCGTACTCTTCTATGTTATTAGTAACGATGTGATCTTCTTTAAAAGTTAATTTCACTACAGCAGGAAAGTGAGTTCCTTCTACTGATATAAGTACCGCTCCAATCCCGGCTCCATTTTGATTTTTTGTTCCATCGAAAAACAACTTCCATCCTGGCAACTCTTCTTGGTTATCTGCTTGTGAACAAAATATTCCCTCGTCTAGAAATAGACGCACCATTGGTTGATCATCTTCTAACGAATTTTATGCAAGATACTCTGATATTACCCTTCTCTTGACGGATTTTTGTGTGGCAAAGATGATGTCGAATTTAGCCAAGATCATGTTCCATCTTGCAATTCAGCTAGACAATGTTGGATTCTCGAAAAGATATTTCAAAAGATCCATTCGAGAAATGAGATACGTTGTATGGTGGATCATATAGTGATGAAGTCAATGAGATGCCCAGGCTAGTGCGCAACAGGTTTTCTCCAGTGTTGAGTAATTATTCTCGTATGCCATGAATTTCTTACTTAAGTAATAAATGGTCTGCTCTTTGTGACCGTCTTCTGACTACTATCCTAGCATACATCCTATGGAGTTGTCCAGCACGGTTAGGTATATGAAGAGTGGCTTATCTGGTTTCAGCGATACCAAGACCGGGGGATTAAGCAAGTAATATTGGATCTTCTCTAAGGCTTCTTGACAATCGTTTGTCCAATCCTGAGACGCATTCTTTCGCAACAACTGATAAATAGGATCGCAGACTTGCATCATCTGGGATATGAATCGACTGATAAATTTTACTTTCCCAAAGAATGAGCAAACTTCTTTGACTCTTCGCAGGGGTGGCATTTTTTGAATGGCCCGTACTTTTGTTGGGTTGACTTTGATGCCCTTCTGGATGATTATGAATCCTAGCAACTTTCCAGATGTTATCCCAAAGGCGAATTTGGATGGATTCATTTTAATTGATACTTTCGCAAGCGCTCGAATACCTGCTTGAGACTCAAAAGATGCCATTGTTATTGTCGGAACTTGACAATCATGTTATCCACATAGATTTCCATGTCAACATGCATCATGTTGTGGAAGAGCATTACCATCATTTTCTGATAAATGGCACCTATGTTTCTTAATCCGAATGGCATTACTTGATAATAGAAGACTCCCCATGGCATGAGGAATGCTGTCTTCTCCTGATCTTCTGGCGCTACCCGAATTTGATTATAACCCGAGAATCCATCCATGAATGATAACATTTTGTGACATGTTGTGTTGTCAACGAGAATGTCTATGTGTGGCAAGGGAAAATCATCCTTTGGACTGGCTTTGTTGAGATCAGGGTAGTCAATACACATCAGGACTTTGTCATCTTTCTTCGGGAATGGGACTATATTGTCCAGCCATTCTGGGTAATTTGCTACTCGAAGAAAACCTGCATTGAATTTTTTAATGACCTCCTCTTTGATCTTGAGACTACACTCGAGTCGAAGTCTTCGCAGCTTTTGCTTTATTGGCTTCATCATGGGGTCGATAGGCAATCCGTGCTCTACTATCGACGTATTTAACCCTGGCATGTCTTCGTAAGACCATGCTAAAATATCTTGATATACTTTGAGTATCTAGATAAATTCCGCTTTTTGATTTTTATCGAGGTGCGCTCCGATCTTGACTTCCCTAGGTATCTTGACAGTCCCCAAATTTATGGTTTCTTGTTTCCTCAATTTTAGGGGTTTTCCAATTTTCATGTCTTTCAACCATTTCCTAAATTTCTTCCGAAACTTCGTCCCCAACATATATGTCCACTTCGATTTCCATAAGTTCATAGTCCAGCTCAATGTCGAAGTCATATTCTTCTTGTGCTAAGATCGTTCGGCCATTTAAATCAAAAGGTTGAATTTTTGGATCCCTGAAATTTGTATTTGGAATAATTTATTATTATTTTGCCATTTCACGTAGATTCATAAATAAATGAAATATGAAAATTGCTTTATTAAATCATACGCAAGATTTAAAAAGCAACTACGCAAGAATTTTATAAAACAAGCATGCATATATTTTTTTGATTTTCAACATTTGAAAAGATAAAGGAAATAACATTGCATAACAAAACAAATACTTATTGTGCTGTACTCGGCAAGTTACCAAAACTTGCGAGCTCTTGGAATTGGTTGAGAGACCCAATAGGTCATTTTCTCCCCTAGATAAGTAAGGCAGATTAAATTTGATGGTTCGTCAGAGATCCCATTGTGTGGAAGGGGACTGATGATGGCAACTTGTAAATCCTTGAACAACCGAATGAGCCCAGCCGTTGGATCATCTTCCTCCTCCAGGAAAAAATTGGGGATAGGTAATGTAAGGACAAGCTCCTCCTCTTGAATTTCATCTTTATTTTCTTCCAGAGCTGTGTTAGAGAATCTAGCTGGCACAAAGCTTCTCGAGATATACGGGATTGGTGCTGCTCTTCCTCGACCTCGACCATTTCTTGAATTGTGTATGAAGGCTGCTGCTTGCTGTTGCTCCTCCCAAGTTGGGTTGTAACCCAGTTCGAATGTATGCAGTTGGGATGGCACATTTCTTGGTTCGGTTTCTCTTTAAAGTTTTGCCCCCAGGCCTTTGCCATTTTAAAAACCATTTTGGTGAAAATATCGAGCAATCATCCGTGCATTTTCATAGAATTTTGGCAAGATGTTGTAATGTACTGAATTTTTCTTCAGCTCTTCCATAACATCGAACTTGTCTTTGTTTACAATTTTGATAAATTCCAGCAGTTCTAATTCGGGGATTTCTTCATACATCTTTTGTTTTCCCTGCATTATTGGAGCATAACCCCTTCACAATCGGGTGATACCTTCAATTTCACAGACTTCCTTGTTCAGATTTTAATAATTCAAGGTACCTTGCGCGGATTGTATTTTGGCACTAGTAGGGGTCTCGATAGAGTGACCCTTGATCGAATAGGTAGATAAATGGATAGCTTCAGAAACTCTGTCTGTTAAGAATATTCGCCTCGAATCCTCCACCTTCTCTGCTATGAATTGTTATATCCCTCCATGGCTATAAGGTTTTTTTGCATATAGGATTCTTCTTCGTCCGGATTATGGTTATGGTGGGACCGATCAAATGTCGTGGATCCAGATCATCTGCATTTTCATTTATCATATTGATTCCTTGATGGTTCGAAAGTTGATTAGTTGTAACGTTTGGTGTAGTATTGGTGTCTTCTAGATCGACTGCATCTGTATCAATAAGGTCCTGGACCTTATGTGTAAGACTTCTGCATGTTTTCGTCTCATGGCCTACTTGATTTGAATGGTAAGCACATTTCAAATAAGTCCAGAAATGTGAAGGAAGAGGATTAGGTAGTGGTCGAGCAGGAATGGGGTTTAAATGCCCTGAAGAAATTAGGAACTGAAAGACTTCTGTCATTGGGATTGCAAACGGGGTGAAGGTTCTGTTATTCCTCCATGAATATGAGGATGGATTTCTCAGAGGGGTGTTTTGCGGTGATGTAAAGGGTGCCATTTAATAAGAATTGTTTGGCAGTCGATATGGCTTTGGAGGAGGGTAATATGGCAGTGGTGCGTATGAATTATGAAAGTTTGAAGGAGGAAAGGGTTGATATCTTGGCAGAGGAGGGAATGGATTGTTTTGATGTGGTGCCAGCATGATGGCAGAAACCTCAGGTTCTTTGGATTTCTTTTGAGGGAACAACTTTGGTTGAGAGGGTGATGCATTGGATTTACCGATTTGGGAGTAAGGGTCAAGTTGTGCAAATACCGTCTTCAATCATTTCTCCCTACTGAATGATCTTGCTGAAGGATCGACCAATGGAAGTACAAAACTTCTCATAATAGATGCCTTTGCATATTTGTACGAAAGAGGTGGACGTATTCAAAATCTTCCAACGGAGGATCCACCTGAGAAGAAAAGCTCTTCCAATTTAATGCATATGACCGGAAGGATTCAACTGCTTCTTGCTTCATTTGTATTAGTAACAGATGGTCTATGACCATCTCAGTATAATGGCGGTATTGGCAGACAAATTCTTGTGATAATTTCGTCTGTGATCGGAATCATTTGAGATTGAGCCAGGCAAACCATTGAGTGGCTGCCCCTTTGAGACTGTGTTTAAATAACTATATCAATAATCTTTCTAGATCGGGGTATCCGCACAATGCCCTGGTATATAAGCGTAGATATGTCATGGGCTCTCCAATCCCATCACATTTTATAAAGTCTGGTATTTTAAACTTTGGAGGCAACTACATCTCCGGCAAGAAACACAAATCTTTAAAACTGTTTGAAGTGTATGTGTTCAGCCCTCGTAGTGATTTCATAGCTTCCTCCAGCTATTGAACCTTGTGTGCTAGATGATGGTCGCTTTCTTCTAGAACCTGAACGTCTCTTGGCTAGCTTTCCAGATCCTCTTGAATTTGGGCCAAGATTGGTAATGTGGGGATGACTGGTGGTTGATCTAAGACAACAGGCTGTGTTGTGGCAGGTTGAGATGATAGGCTTCCCATTGGTAATGTTGGAATTGTCCCGACTGGTATGGGATTGGTATATTTCAATGTTGCTTGAAATAGGACTGCCCTAGTGTCAGGCATTGTTTGCGATGATGTCTCTTCCCCAACAAGATAGGCGATTTATTATATCTATCTCGTCAATCTGTTGACCATGGTTTGTATATTGTCAACGTCTCTGCGGATGGCCAGGTATTTCTCCATGGGGACCATTTTCGACTCTCCATGAGTGCGGTCCAGAGCATCTTCATCCATCGCTCGTGATATGGAGCGTGTAATCCGCCTCATCGGGGACTGAAAACGAGCTTGCTAAGCCGTAATGTACCTTCAAAACAAAACTTGTCTTAGTTTTGTATGAAAAAAATGATCTTTAGAGATTATGGTAACATATGGACTTTGTATGATCACAACTCAAGATCGCTGACAGACATAAAGTTTTGGGCAGCATTTTGAGTTGTGGATCTTTGATAAAAGCTTTCGTAAGTCCATGATGTATGCCTGCCATTATCCCTAGAGATTTTTATTTTTTTGTGATTTTTTTGAAAATAATTTTGGTTGGATATTAACAAAATGCATATATAGGGCTCCTTTCAGTATGACGTGTTACCCAATAATACAATTAGAGTTTTGGTTTTTGACTCTTTTTTTGGCTTTCTATATACATATGTGGCTGTGCAGGGTTAAAAGGTTTAAAGACTCCCAAATCTTCAGACCTCCGGCCACATAAGAGAAACCATCGTTAGTCGGTGATTTGGTTAGAGTATCCTTTTCTGCAATGGTTACTATATAGGTAACGTATGGCTTACTTCAGACCCCCGAGGGTAGATAGGAACACATCTATTTGGGCGGTCATGCCCTCCCTTCCAAATGGGTAGTGATACAATGATATATGAAAAATAATGCAAGTTTTTTCATTTTTGAAAATTGAAGGGATCCCTTCACAAATATATACTACACTGCCCTGCAAAATAAATTGTTAGAAATATTGCATTGAAGAATTTTTTTTTAAAGCGCGTCGCGATTTCTTAGCGTTACTGAAAAGACTGCACAAGATAGACATTAGTAACAGATCGAGAATTGATTTGAATTATGATTAAAGGTTGATTTTGAAAAACTGGAAGCTGAAATCTTCTCGGCCCCAGTAGAATCGCCCGTTGTCGCGCCCCGAAAATTTTTCGGTCTTCCCCGGGAGGGAATTCATACTCTATCTCTTCTTGGTTTTAATGCGACAGGTTTTTGAAATAAAAAGGACAGTTGAATTTTATGTTTAAAAATTAAAATGTCAGATTAACAACAATTTGCAATTGCCAAAATAATATACATTTTATTATTAATCTGTTTTTAGAATTGCCACCTGGCATAGAGTTATGGTGTGCCAAATCACCTATTTTTGGAAAAGATTTAATCTGCAAATACCAGAGTTTTGGTTTCGGGGATTTATTCTTATGAGTAGGGAAGGCGTTAGGCACCCTACATCGCCCTTTCGGTACTTTATTTTCAAAACAACCTTTATTAACCAAATTCAAATATTTGTCGACCAAGAGATAATAAAATAGAATATTTACAGAAATGAATTTAAAACTTCTTTTATGATTTTCTTTTGACTTTCAGATTATTTTAATGTTTTGTTTTTTATTTAAAAACTCATGGAAATAATAAATGATTTAGCAAAAGCCGACTCATAAATGATATGACACATTTTTTGATGATATTCTGATAAATGTCTTTTGCTTCATGTGCTTGATTAGAGATTCATCTCTTTTTTCCTGACTTGCATTATGCACTTAACCGCATTATGTATGCTCATGTCCCTATTTGATGCCCCAAATGCCATATAAATTGTTAAGTGTCACAAGTATTACATTAATGGCATGATAAGATTAATTTTAAATTTCTATATAAAAAATGTCTAATGCAAGATGCATGCATGATAATGAAAGAGGGTGTATATAAATGAATTAAGTTTAAATTGAATAATATATATATATAAATATGCATGCATGAAGAATTATGAAGAATTGAATTTGAGTTGTAGAGCATGACAATGAGTTAGATATTGATGTCTCATCTGTCCAAGATATCAATATCTTGATGTTCTATCCAAAATTTCTCTTCTTTGCCTTCATCAACTATTTTCTCCCAAGTATGGCTCCAACTTCATTCTTCTTGACTTTCTCCTCAATCATTGACTTTATGTTGCTTCTTTTCTTAATGAAGATTCCTTCTTTGCTTCTTCAAATGCTTCTATTCTTTTATTGATCATCGATCCTCTTTGCAATTGATTTATTTGAGAAAAATCATCAACTATGAATTGATTTGCTCTTGAAATCCAAGGGTAAAAGTGGCCTAAGTTGCTTTCATCATTTTCTTTGAACATTTTGGTCAATTTAACGTGAAAATAAAGCAACAAACCAAAAAAATAGGAAAAGTAACATACAAGTGTAAATGATGTTATTTAATGCAAAATACTAGCAAAAAGATATGAAAATATGATAAACTAATGCAAGATTGCATAGCAATCACGCCTTCAGTTCCTTCAATTCTGCAAGTGTCATTCGGTACGGTGCTTTGGAAGTCAGTCGAGTTCCTGGAATAGTCTCGATACTGAACTCTACCTCTCGATGAATGTGCATTCCTGGCAAGTCTTCAGGGAAAACTTCGGGAAAGTCACGAACTACTGGAATGTCGAACATCGAGTGAGTGGTTGACGTTGTAGATGATATGCTGCAAAGATAACCTTGGCATCCTTTCTGCAAGAGTCGACGAGCATGCGCCATAGATACAAAACATGGGGGAAAGTGACTCCTTCTCCTTCGAGCTTGGCTTCTTATTCTTCGAGTCCTAGAAAGATTGTATACTTTTCCGCGCAATCTATCTTGGCCTTGAATCGGGATAACCAATCGATTCCAATGATAGCATCAAAATGAGACATGGCTAGAGGGATTAAGTCAATTAGGGTATACGCTCCATTCATGGTGTCGCGCCCCAAATATTTTCCAGTCTTCCCGCCCCCGCAATGGGACGAGGGATTTCCGTACGATCTTCTCTTTGTTGGCTTAGATGCGATGGATTTTTAAATTAAAAGGGACAACTTGATTGTTTCAACTTTAAAATGTCAGATTAATAACAAATTTGCAATTGTCGGAACAATATACATTTATCATTAATCTATTTTTTAGAGTCGCCACCTGGCATAAAGTTATGGTGTGCCAAGTCACCGGTTTTTGTAAAGGTTTAGTCGGTAAATTCCAGAGTTTTAGGTTCGGGGATTTACTGTTACGAGTAGGGAAGGTGTTAGGCACCCTACATCGCCCTTTCGGTACTTCATTTTTTAAATCAACCATTAATTAACCAAATTCAAAAATTTCTCGGCCAAGAAAAAATAAGATGGAATATTCACAACAACTAAATTTAAAACTTTATTGGTTTTTGTTATTTTTTGTTTGTTAAACGCACAGAGCTTCGCCGTATTTTACATGTTTTGTCTTTCTTTTTGTTTCATTTACAATCTCAAAGGAATAATGTCTAATCCGGCGAGAGCTGATTCATACATTATTTCCCAATTTAGATCACGAAGCTTACTTAATTCGCCGGTGATCCAAATCAAGAGGTTTTGCTATTTTTGCTTATTTTTCATTTTTGGTTTGAAATCTCAAAGGAATAATAAATGATCCGGTCAGGGCGGACTCATAAACTATTTCCCAATTTAAATCATAAAGGTTACTAAATTTCTCCAGTGATCTAAATCAAGAGATTTTGCTATTTTATTTATTTTTATTTTTAATTTAAAATCTCAAAGGAATAATAAATAATCCGGTTGGGGCCGACTCATAAATTATTTCCCGATTTAAATCACAAAGGTTACTCAATTTTGCCGATGATCTAAATCAAAAAAATTTGCTATTTTGTTTATTTTTATTCTTGGTTTGAAATTTCATAGGAATAATAAATGATCCGGTCAGGACCGACTCATAAATTATTTCCTGATTTAAATCACAAAGGTTACTCAATTTCGCCGGTGATCTAAATTAAGAGATTTTGCTATTTAGTTTATTTTTATTTTTGGTTTAAAATCTCAAAGGAATAATAAATAATCCGGTCGGGGTCGACTCATAAATTATTTCCCGATTTAAATCACAAAGGTTATTCAATTCCACTGGTGATCTAAATCAAGAGATTTAGTTGTGTTGGTTGTTTTCATTTTTTTTTGTTTGAAATCCCAAAGGAATAATAAATAATCCAGTCGGGGCCGACTCATAAATTATTTCCCGATTTAAATTACAAAGGTTACTCAATTTTGTCGGTGATCTAAGTCAAGAGATTTAATTATTTTGTTTGTTTTCACTTTTTTGTTAGAAAAGGAGAAGGTAGATTCGAAGAAGATGAGATGAACATGAATACGGGGGATATAAAAATATATATACATATATTAACATATATAGATATATAGATATAACAGAATAGATAAGTATATATATACATCGTATTGGCATGGACGAATAGAACGATGTTACGTATAATTAGTATGCCGGAAGGACGGGGCTTTGATGGATTGATTTTTATAAATTCAAACAAATGATTGGTCGGCTTGTCGGTTGCAGCCATACATTATCCAAACAATCATTTGAATGAGTTTGTAAATATCAATGTAATGAAGAATTAGTCTGCAAGGTATCAACGTGTGACTTATACAGCCAGTCGGTCTATACCGGACACAGGACTGAGATATCTCCACTTGAAATTGAATAACCAATTATTTAAAAGATAAATGAATTTATGAATATTGACATAATGAAGAATTGACCTTAAGGCATCAACGTGTGACTTATACAGCCGGTCGGTATATACCTGACACAGGACTGATGTATCTGCACTTGAAATATAAAAGATCAATTCTTCCAAAGATAAACAAAATCTATGAACATTGATATATTGAAAAATTAACTTTTAAGGCATCGACGTGTGATTTATAAAGTCAGTCAGCATATGCCTGACATGGGACTAATGTATCTCCACTTGAATTTTAGAAGATCAATTCTTCAACGTATAAATGTCAAGATTGAAAATATAAAAAGAAGTTTCATTGCTGCATTTAAATAAAGATGTATATTCGTATACCTTGACGGAATTACAATTGGCGGAGGATAAGTTTTCCGATTTCGATTCGTACGGCTATAATAATGTATAGTTTTCGGGCACCGTCCCTACTATAACGAGACTATAACCCCGAAGCGGTAACCGAGACTCTCCTAAACTGAAGTGTAAACTTCTGTACAATGATTGAAAAATACAATTCTCAAGTAAGAAATTAATTTTTGGCAGAATTTTCGGCAGCGGTTCGGCTAGTTTTTAGGGTTTTCGGTTTATCAGAAAAGGTTTGTTTTGAGATTTGGACTTGGGTTTTGGTGATTTGGACTTTTGGTTTCTGGAATTTGTATGTTAAGGACTGATTTGGAGAGTTTTTGAGAGGATGAAAATGGCTAGGGTGGTTTTTGGAGAGTTTGGGAATGGTTTAGGATAGGTAGGAGGATTTTTGGAAAGGGGAGAGTATTCTGTTCGGAACAGAATGTTGAGAGAACTCTTGGACAGAGGTTTGGTACTTCTGGATCTCTTTTCAAATGCTGAGAAGTGCTCTCCTTAAATAGGAGGCTGTCGCACCTATAGGTGCGACAGTGACGTCACTATTTTGAACATCTCCTTTGGCTGGGAGCTGGGGTAGTTTATCCACTTTTGGATTGTCTAGAATAGCCTTATACGAGTGTTGGGACAGAATCTCCCTATTTTAGGGATGATATGTCTTTTTGAATTTCTTTTACTTCCAAAAATTTCCATAATGCTCTGTTCTGCACCAGAAGCCTCCGAGCTGCCTGCTCTGTAGCATCGCGGACCCCGCTGCTGAGAAAATTGATATCGCCACAATTTTTATTAGCTCGAATCATGAATTTTAAAATTATTCTCGTTAAAATCGGACGACATTTCAGGTACCGCTCGTTTCCCGGCCCGTTCACTTTAAACAAAATCTCGCAGTTTGCGCTCGTTTCGTTGACGTGAGATAATTTGACGAAACTAACCTACAGTAAAGATCTATCTTTTCGCCGAGACTCCATAAAAAATGGATTGCATATTTTCGATGTCGGCTCGTCGTTCCAGGACACTCTGAACGAAATAGCGTTTGGATCCAACTAAATTCCGTCCGTTCATCCAATGACGTCAGTGAATATACAGACTTTTCATGAATGAATTTATCGTCGATTTTTTATTGAGATACTGAATTTTATACATTGGTGTAAGTCTCGGTTGATTCCAGCTTGAAATTCATGCTGTGTGTCGGCTTCCTCGGTGTCCGTTTACTGTTTGTCGCGAACTGCACATTGTATCGAGGATCTGACTCCGGATAAATATTCCTTATCATTTTACTGACATTTGTTCATTGATAAAGTACATGTGCTTGTTTCCGGTGTTGCTTGTGAGAAGGCTCAGACATTTCTAAAAATGCGTTTTGATCCGTTCTGAGTCCGGTTTGACTGGTTCTGAGGTCGACTCGATCAATTCTGGGTTTCACTTGATTGATTTCGGGCAGTGAGTCAAAATGGGGTATCAACAGCTGCCCATCTTTTTATATTTTTGCACAGCAACAATAGTAAAAGACAAAAGATACGTCATTTTGATTCACAGCGTATGCTTTTCGAATTTTTCTAAGCTCCTCTGCACAGTTTTACATTCTTTGGACAGATCAAAAAAAATTTCCGACTTGATTTAGACACAGATCCGGCATCGTGTAGTTAGAGATCGGAGAAAGGGAACGCAACTTCTCTTTTTCTTCTTTTTCTTTTTCAAACCCACAATGCGCAAAAAACGGTTCTGGGTTTTGTGCTTCGGCACCCCTAGTTTCGGGGCTGTCTTTACTTCATCGATGACGTCACTGTCGCACCTATAGGTGCGACAGGTTGCTATTTAAATAGAGGGCACATGTCTTTCTTCTTCACTTCGTTCTTCTCCCAGAAATCATTCTAGACCTTCGGTGAAAAAATCCAGTCGTGACAGCTTACCTTCTGGCGATCCGTCCTTTCGTCGATCGACCTTCTGACGAGTATTTCTCCCGCAATTTCACCAATTAAGCCTTTAATCTTCTTTTTGTACGTATTTTCTTCCGTTATACTTCCTGCACACACTTAACAAAGGCTTTGATTATTTTCAAATTATACACATTTGTTTTGTATATATTTCTAGTCGTTATGCCGCCCGTTCACGTGTAAACTTTCATTACCTTTTTAGGAGATTAAAAATAAGGACCGGAACGCGTATTTCTGAACAATGAATGAAATTGCATGAACATAAGAAATTATTTTGACGATAAGGATTCGAGAATAATTTAGACAAAAAAATTTGACAAAAATTTGAAATGAGATGACATTTTGAATTAGCAGATTTAATCGATTTTGGCAAATTCACCTCATTTTAGGATTCGATGAAAATTAAGTTTGAATTTTTACTTCAAAAATTAATAAAAGCAAATAGGGTCAATCATTCCCATGCTCGGAGATTGACAGAGATTAATTAAATCAAATCATTTATTCTTTCTTTTTAGGAGTCTGACAAAAATAAATTTGAGTCAGGTGTTTCCTTATTTAGGAGCTGACGAAAATTTAATTTTGAGCCTTGACATTCCCGCATTTGGTAATCGAAAAAAATTTAATTTGGAGTTAGACGTTCCCTTATTTAGGAACCGATGAAAACTTGATTTTGAAGCTGAGTCAGATGTTCCTTTATTTAAGAACCGACGAAGACT
>NMUG010002647.1:0-15720 GCA_002855965.1 Monotropa hypopitys
TGTCTGACAAAATACTTTTTGAGTCAAATACACATCTTTCTTTCTTTTTCCATGTTTCCTCAATAATTCCATATTTCTCAAAAACACATTCTTCCCAAAAATGCCTTTCTTTTTTTTCACAAATCTTATTGTATATATATATATATAATTATATATATACAACTTATTTATAGAGTTCTAGATATACTCACAGATTTTAAATCTTTTCCTTTCCTTTGCCTGGAATTTCTGAAGTTGATGGATTTTCCGAACCTATCCAATTAAACAAAATACTTGAATTAATAACATAATTTTATAAATTCTGTTTTTCTACTAAAATTATGATTTTTATTAGTTTCTGCCAAAATTATAATTCTGCCCAAAAGTCCCAAGATACCGGTATCTAAGACTCCAAGATACCGGTATCTAAGACTCAAAGATACCGATATCTAAGCATATTACCAGATATCGGTTTCTGGATTTTAAGATTTCGGTTTCTGAAAAACTATCAAGGTACCGGTTTCTTAGACATTCTGATATATCGATATCTAGGCTATTCTTAAGATATCGGTTTCTGGACTTTAAAGATACCGCAGGCACAGCATGTGAAGATACCGGTATCTAAGATTTCAAGATACCGGTTTCTGGAGTCAAACCAAGATATCTGTGAAGATATCGGTTTCAAGGGTTCCTCTGTCCTAGGTTACCGAGATACCGGTATCTTGGCAAGCAAGATACCGGTTTCTGTCGTCTTCCCCAGAATTTGACAGAAAACTCACAGTTAGGGTTTTTGTTCCAAATTTCGATTTTCTTCAATTTCTTACTCAAATCACAACCGTTTTCTACCAAACTTTAAACAGATGATCTAAACATGATTCTAAACAAAGTTATATACTTAGATTTTCAAATCCTTACCGTATTTGGGTGAAATAAAATTGAGAACGATTTGACGTAGCTAAATCTCCTTCCTCCAAAATCCTTCTGTACAGCTTCTATGCTAGCCCTTCACGATCAAATCCTCTTAGTTCCTTTCCTTACAGATCCTTCTGTTCTTACTCCCATCGAATTTCTTAACATAAGATTTGTATTTTTGATTTTTACAATACTAATGTATTTACGAGAGAGAACCCATATTTATATTTTTGATTGATTCTTTCTTGTTTTGATCAGAGTTTAACAACTATGTACACAATTCCTTGACACCTAATCTTAATTTAAGACATCTCACAACATGCAAGCTTCGTATGTATCGACACATACGTGGCTTGTTCTTAACCTGCCACACAGCAGCCATGGCTGTATCTCGATCTGATCCAAACTCTTAAGATACTGGTATCTTGGTCATCAAGATATCGGTATCTAAAGCAAACCCTAGATACCGCCCAAGAAATCGGTTTCTCACTCTCGGTTGGCCAAACCTCTTAAGATACCGGTATCCTGGTAATACCAGATACCGATATCTAAGGCTATTTTCCCAAAAATTTTATAAACTCTATTTTATTAATTTAAACACCTTGGTTAATATTTTAATTATCTAAATCCTTGATTATTAATTACTAATCGTGACATGGGTCTCACATACAACCTGTTGCTTCAATGCTAATAATGATTTATCATTACGTTGGACGAATGCAGAATCGAGCCAATAAAGCATTATAATAATTTATCAACAATGCAATTCCCAATTCCCGCAAAATAGAAAAATTATCAACTCTAGCGCATCGTAGACAAGATAAACTACCCGCAGCTTTTCGACTTAATGCATCGGCTACTACATTAGCCTTTCCCGGATGGTAATGTATAGTGCAGTCATAATCTGTTATCAACTCAATCCACCTACGTTGTCCCAAGTTCAATTCTTTTTGTGTAATTCGATGAAATTCCCATCCTTTTGTAAGTATTCGCGACTTCCTGTTGGTGAGTGTGGTTTCTCAATTTTGGGATGGTAGATTCGCCCGTTGGAACCTGTGAGATCGAAAAACCTCTGGTTTGTTGTTTGGATTTTGTTGGTGCATTGAACCATGCCATGGAGGTGAGGATTTCCGTCCTGATCAAGCTCTCGAGCAACTAAGATGTAGTATGGTTTGCATGCTAGTTGAAGAAGTGAAAGTAGGAGTTCGAGGAGAAGTTCCTTTGGACATGGGCATTGTGGGTATGTGAGGAAAATATTTTTGGCTTGAAATCTGAAAGAGAACCGACGAGGCATATTGAAGTTTTTTTGTGTGGAAGAGTGACTGGAGTGACTAGCGGGCACTGTATTAATATTACCAGTGCCCCCCCCCCTATTTGATCCTGTCCGTTCGCTTATGTTTGGATGACACGTGTAAGGTGGTTATGTAAAGGGAGTACTCTGGGCCCCATGAAGTGAATGGTGTGACTTATTTTACGTATTTCAATAAAACATATAGGTAGTGAAATACACGTGTCCATTTTCTGTGAGGTAGCATACTGGGGAAGCTAGATAAAAAGTAGAAGTTAAAGTAGAGTAATTTGCTTTTCGTTTTTGCTTTCCAAAGTGTTTTGCTTTTGTAAAAAAATCTTGGCATTTGATTTAAAGGAAATGTGTGTCATATATATATATATTAGGATTTGTAACACTTTGCTTGTAAAAGTAATATGCTTTTGCAGTGCGACAGCTATTGTGGGGATTTTGTATTCTGATATCTTGTTTCTGCCCTTCTTTTTTGTTTGTCATTCTTTTTCACAATATTGGTATACAATGTTGTACTCTCTAGAAAACTATCCCGCGAATTACGGGCAATTTACTCAGATGTGTGTAGACCGTTTTTTGACGTGGCAAATAGGACTGTGGGAAGAGAGCCGACTGACGGCTCCGGAGAAGTTTGTTCAGGCATTCGGGGAAGAGAGGGAACTAATTTCAAAGCTAGTCCCAGTCAGCTTTCTATGTCCCAGTCATATTTTATACGGGGCCCAAGTGCCACACGGCAGTCAGCCTTCTATGTCCCAGTTATACTTTGCACGGGGCCCACACGGGGCCCAAGTGCCACACGGCACGGGCAAGTACTAGTTTAAGCTATAGGAAACCATGTAGTCCTAAATGAACTCAAACCAGAATTATGGTAAAATAAAAAATACCGAATGAGTGCAACATCACATGAACAATTGACAAGATCTAGAGCAAGTACTCACCTAAATGAAGATTTATTGCGGAAAAAGTAATTCATGAGCTAGCTGTATGGTAGCGGGATCATAAACCAAACCAAACCAAACCGAGCCTTAAGTCCCAATGAATTGGGTTGGCTAGGTACCTACAAAATGCTACAAATAACTTGCTGTTTTTACAACAGCAGTTGTTGTGCATCACTGAATCGGTTCTTGTTAACTTGCAAATGCACAAAATAAATTGCATCACTGCCATTTTCAGGAACAACTTGTGCATTGTGTACATTCAGTCAAACATGTATACCTGAGAAAATGAGTCTCTCTTGTTGGGTGAGTCAGATTTCTTTTTTTGATTATTCCGATTCTTAAAGAAATCGAAGCCAAATGGCCACCCGGGTCCAAATCCCGTTAAACTGATGGTGGCAGCTTTTGCTGCTAAGGGGTTAAACTGAGGTGCAGGCTGAGGTTCAAAGCTCTTATCATGAGAATAAGACCTCTCAGAAAGCGGGACTACTCCATCCTTCCCATGGAAGAGTTTAAAAGCCATATCAAAGTTGGGACCATCTTCAAAAATTGGACCTTTGGCTCCTCTTGCCTGAAGAAACAAAAGAAATGTGAGGAATCTTGTGGGATTATAGCAACATAGCAGATCAAAGACATGGCTAATTAGAAGGTAAATATAAACTAAACAAACATTAGGTACCAAACTATCAAGCCTGGTTTGGAATCACGAGAAGATTGATATATAACAGCAGCAATTTCGAAGTCAAAAGCTAACTTACAGGAATAGGGATGCTCACAGAAGAGAACGAGAAGCTGGTGGGTTTGTTAATATTCCTTAAAAATGGACATCTTTGGATGGCTTGCTCATTGAAGTGACACTCAGATGTCCCCTCATTCATCCCCTTGAAGAAGAAGTCCATTGCTTCCTTTTCGGTGAGAACTTCTCTACAAGCACACAGTTCAATTAAGAATTTAAATGCTACAAACAATGAAACAACATAAACGAAATACTGCAACAATTTGCAAACAAAAATGCAACAATCAACAAAAAAACAACAGGAAACTAATAGCTCAATAATAAATGGAAATTATTCGGTCAACTACCTAAGCCTTCACTAAAAAGTCAGTTCGGCCATCGACGAGAAAAATGTAGTTAGGTCGTTCGTCATTACAGCAGTAAACATTGTGCATTCAATAGCTTACACAAAGTGAACACCTGAGGCTTCCAGCACATAAACGAAGTGATCCCGACAGCAGCCCAAGAACCCACTGAAAGGGAGTTCAGTTGGATGCATCATTTAGGACATTGAATGACACAAACACGGCCTAACGGGGTTGATGTCGTTATTTGAACTGCAGCACTATTCTTCTGGTTCCAAACACCTCCTTTCATCTCTTCCCCCACCCCCTCTCTATTTCCTAAGTCCAACAATTCCATGACCTTTGAATCGTACTCCTTTGTCAAATATTAATCCAATATGGGCATCCTGCTATTCTTTAAAAAATAGTAGTAGTAGAAGAATGCTGCAATTGATGGCATCAATGCATAATTCATCATATATAGCCCCAACCTAATTTCAAAATTAATCACATCTATGACCAATCATCGCCAGTCTATACATAGTAGGCTTGTAGCGGGATATAAAGATCAATAGACCATATATAATTTGCAACACAACATTCACCACTAGCTATCAAACCAACAAAAATATAAACATTAAAAACACCAAATACGGAAAAAGCCTCTCTACTTGCAGTGTTAAGAGTGCGTACATCAACTCTTCCCTAGACCCCGCATAGTTGCAAGATATTCGAAATAACTTCAACCAAAATAGTTTGACAAACAAGGGTGACAATGGATACACAGACATGCAATTACTTGCAAGAACATCAAAATTCGTTTTAACCCCAACTGGTACTCCTCTATATTCGGACATCATCAGCACAAACTGGGAAAAAACAACTGCGAAACTAATGTCCTTAAGTAAGCATGTCCCCTTCATGGTCTCCGTTGAACAAACATTCGTCTGCATACTGAAAAATTATGAATAACCTGTATATAAAAGATCCAGTATAAATAAAATCCAGAATCCCATAAGGAGACTGGCCAATTCCAGGCTTTGACTGTGAAATTTTGACCACCCACAACTGTATTTTATCCAATTGCATGCTCAAATGTCTCCGAGAATGATATGGGAGGAAAAAAATGCATAAGTGCTCATATATTGGTCAGATAGTGATCATACAAGTGTGTAAGTGGAGGATGCCTGATATATCAACAGATAGAGTTATTTTCATAGAAGACATAAGCAGGGTTTACCAATAACCTGAAAACCCCAAATGAAACCCAAAAATCAAATTCACAAAGCCACGCTTACGGGAATTCGATCTAAATCAAGAGATAAACCCAATTTATCAAAGTTTTTAGAATATGAATTCTGCAAGCATTAACATATGAAGAAAACCTTCACAGGGCCAACCAATAACCTGAAAACCCCAACTCAAAACCAGAACGTAAACCCCAATACCTAGGTGTTTGTAACATCAATTTGAACCCTACAAAAAAATCAGCCGGTAAATTTTCTACCGCAGACAAACAAAACCAATTTTGCATTCTCAATCAGCCAGAAACACCAAGAGTCAACAATACCGTAAACAAATTCCCGTTGAAACCCAAAAATGAAATCCTAGAACTTCAAATTTTCAATCATCAGACGGAATCAATGGATAACCCAGATGTTAATTCTATAAAAGACAGTCAAGAGAAGAATTCGATCAAACTTGAAGAGTCGTTAAAAACACCAATCGAACTAGAATCAAACAATGATGTTCGAAAAGAAAAAAACAAAAGAATCAAAAAATGAAAAACGCATATATTTGTTAATAAACAGAAGCAATTAGAGGAAATCTTCGAATTCGGAGAAGAAATAACATACGTCTGAAAAAATCTTTGGGATTCGCCAGTTATTGTAAAGTTGAGGAGCTGAGCGACGTGTGGAGGACACAGACAAAACTCGGCGTTATATTTGACTCGCTGAGTCAGTTAAAATGCCCGGTTACCTGTCATAACGTGTGTGGAAACTGTGAACGGGTCCACGACGCCGTACCAACTCCGATCGTCTCCGTCAAACGCCCCCAAATAAAGTAAACTAAAGGATGGAGTATCCACTACGTGGGTGGGGCAAATAGATAGTTAAATTTTTAAAATGAATTGAACAATTTTTTTAGTATAATTATTATTTGTCTAAATTTTTAACTTCCATTATTGATTTAATAGAATTGAATTAAGTAATTTGATTAAGGGCAAAATTGGAATTATATAAAACCATCTTCATATCTTCATTTTCACTCCCCCTTTTATTAATAGAATAGATAATTTTTTCAGCAAGAAAAAAGAAATCTCTAGATAACATTACGCTATTCATTAGCTGTTACTATTAACGTATCTTTCTTTTTCTTCAAAGCGTAAATTACACTTATTTCTCTTGAGGTATTGACAAGTTCATTATCACCATCGATATTCTCTGAAATATTTGTTTTTGCACTTACTTTTGAAATTATTATACAACTACTGCTCCAAAATAGTTAAACAACATCAGTAATGAAACTTTATGTGCGAGGGTAAAATATTCTTTCATTGTCCTCGCTGGTAAATAATTGTTATCTGTATCTTTTTTTGCTAGCATGGATACTCTAATGAATCGCTCCTATTTTTTTTGTCTCTACGCTCACCGAAAATTATTAGAGGACCTTCCGCCTCTAGCGACTGGAAGGCTCTCTAATTACTAAGTTAGCCTTGGATCGAAGAAAACTAAGAGTAAGCACAAAGAGAGTTTTCAGAGCAAAATTGCACTGTTCTCCGGTCATTGGACTCCTACTTATATATCTGTCTTTCGGGTTTCTAGTTTCTCGCTGGAAACGAGGTCTGCATGAGACTGCTCATCTCTTTTCCTTGATTCTGTTGAAGCTTGTCAGTCGTCTGACCACATTCTCCGACAAGAAAGAATGTCGGCACGCCTTTTCACTGTTCTAGGGATTCTGAATATTCCTTCGGGAATGGAGAGTCTGACACGCGTACTATCTACCGTTTACTGGATGATTAACACCTGGATACCTTGTCTGCCACCTTTTCCCGTACTGTTCTATTGGGTGTCGCGTTGGTGGATGTCGGTCGTACAGGGCCAACCTAATCTGCACAGCGGGTGCTGCTTGTGCACGTATCCAGCTATACCATACCTGTTCTGACACGTACTGCTCTGCGAGACTGATCTCCATAATGTGAGGATGTTAGCCGCATAGGGCCAACCTAATCCGCACAACGGAGGGACTGGGTAGGGCAAGTGACTAACTACATCTGTTGTGATGTAACGATCCGACCCAGAAACTATACAAAGAAAGAGGATATGGACACATGTCGCTATTTAATATCATCACACATACAATAAATATCTACAAAATGGCTCCAATAAAATTTCAAAACATATCTAATACGCAACCACAGAAGATAAAGTAAATAAAACCCCAATGTAACTAGTCTCAAAAGTCAAGTACCAACAAGACTCAAACGTGGTCAAACATAAACTCACACAACTATAGTCCAAAGAGACAAAATAAGGTCTCACAACCAACTACCACCACTACTAGTAACAGACAAGGAGGACATTATTTTCCCCAAACCGCTACCATCTCTAACTGGCTAGACTCCACTTAGCACATATAGACCTAGCTGCCAAACAAAGAGAGAGACAAACAAATTCAAGAGTGTCAGATATCAAATAAATATGTGAAAGTTACATATGAAATTTCACGAGAAGATACTCCTCAAGTAGTCCACATACAATGTGATGATAGTCACAAGCACAATTAATAAGTGAAATGTGCAGTTCCTTTACATCTTCTATTCATTTGATATTTTTATTATATCTCCTTACCGTCTTGATGCCAGTGTTACAGGACTAACCCACTAGATTTCAGGACTAACCTGCGCCAACCAAAAATGGCTTTGCATAAATAAATGACGATTTATTACCAACATTACAGGACTAACCCGTTAGATTCCAGGACTAACTTGTTGAGTCCCAGGACTAACCTGCATTTTAAACACATAACTTATCTAGGCTTATTCATGAAGTCCATACCTGACATTCAACAGCTGACTAACAGCCTTCCCAGGTAACACCATTCCAACACATTCAATTCCCATGTTTATTATGGTATTAAAATTCTATACAATTTAAAACATTGTATTTATACACATTATTTTCCACATTCCATGTAGCAAGATGGTACATACATACAACATCAACCAATTTGAATATAAGCTCAACATACCTATTTTAAAACAACATCTTTCATGTAATCACCTCATATCATGCATCATTATACGATCGCATATCCCACCCAAATCATGTATACATGCAGTCAATGGAAACTAGTAAAATATGAATCATCACATACCCATAGTATCACAATTCCATAGAACTCTCATAATAACAAGCACATATTTAAAAGAGATCTACACACTCACCTTATGTGTGAGAATCAAGATAAAGTTTACTTCGTAACCTTGGAAGTTCCCAGCTCCTCACCTGGATCGATAATGATATGTTAAAACCATATCTGATAAGGTTTTACTTATAAAAAGAATTAATTATCTTAAACTTCTCATTAGTGTCTCCCAAATAGTCCTGAATACCTCTCGAACACTTCCAAAGTCATACCCCGAACCACCGAGACATCCCTTAAAAACTGCCAAAACAACCCAGCGGGGACCGGTACCCCACTATTCCGGGGACCGGTACCCGTCCCCCTTCTCAACAAATTGCTCGATGGGGACCGGTACCCCACTATTCCGGGGACTGGTACCCCCAACCTTTCCCACTACACTGCATAACGGGGACCGGTACCTGCCTTATCAAGGGACCGGTACCCGTCCCACTTCCTAGCAAAACTGCTCAGCGGGGACCGGTACCCCACTACTACGGGGACCAATACCCCTTGCCTCTTCCTGCCTAACTGTTTAACGGGGTCCGGTACCCCATATATTAAGGGACCGGTACCCACCGTTCAGATTGCATTTTTTTGCAGAAAAATGTTTTTGACAAATCTTCTTCCAATCTTTCGATCTAACCTCCAAGCATACAAAATTAACACAACACAAGTGTTCTATACATGTTGCTACACAACATACTTGGTTTTGGGGTTTTACACAATACTCAAACACCACCAATTTCACCCAAAACCAACTAGATCTAGGAATTGCCCAAAAAACGAGATTAACTTAAAAATTCTTAATCTACCCTTAATCATGAACGAAATCAAAAATCTAAAACGGTAGAAATAACTTACTTGTATTAGGAACGAAGTTGTAGAAGAATTTTTTTTCAAACGATCAACCGATCTCTTTCCTCAAACCACAAATCCTAGCCTCCTCTTCCTCTTTGTCTCTAATCACTCTAGAATGCACTTAGGTTAGGAATAATGGGAGATTAGCCTCCCTCATAACCCTAATCAGGTTTTAAAGTCCTAATGACCCTTTTGACCTTCCTATAACCCTCTAATCTCCCTTGCCTACCCTTTTTCCTAAATTCCAACACTTAAGCATATATATATATATATAAATTACTTAATTATTTAAACCTTTACTAATTAATTAAAAACTCTTCTAACCACCCAATACATTATTCTCCTTCACTCTATCTTTCATTAATATTTATTAATCGATTAAATATAATTAAAATTTGAGACAGGTGTTACACGTGATCCAGCCTATGCGTCCCTGAACCGCTACCTACCTAACTACCAGAATGTTAGCCACACAGGGGGCGACCTAATCCGTAGTGCAGATGGTTGCTGGACATGTGGCCGGATATATCAAGTGAGATCTAGCACTACTGCACTGAATGACTATGTCCCGCACTAGTTGGATGTCTAGCCGCACCTGGTCGACCTGATCTACAGTGCGAGGTTGCTGATGACGTTGAAGACTGGTGCCCAGCTGTCGGAGGATGTTGGGATAATACAAATATGCCCTTGACACATGGATAATCTGGATTATCCCCACCACAATTGCCCCAAGCTATGGCTAATTCAGCCGCACAGCGGGAGTGGGCAGAGCTTACAACACCCAAAATGCTGTCGTTTCACCTAGCGGATAAGGCCTACCGCCATTTCTAAAGAGGCACCACATTAATTGCACAATTAATATTCTAGGGCCCACAAACTCCCTTTGAGGCAGACGTGACCATTGGAAATAGCCTTCTACGTGTGCCATCGCTTCGATAAAAGCGTAGGGAGTGCATTTAAATCTCCCATTGTCTTCTTCTCGAAACATCTTCTGCTTTTTACCCCTACAAACCCTAGCTTTCCATCTTTCTCTTTTCCTTCCTCTCCACCCTTCCGAGTAAGTCTCTTGCTGCTTCTGTTACTACTGCCATGAGCTTCTTTCGAACTTTGGTTAACACTCCGAAAAAGCTTGAGGCCTTTCGAGAGGAGTATGGGATACCAGATGATGTTATCATCAGCCTTGCTCTTACTGATTACGACAGGATCAAGGCCGATAACAATACTCTACATATCCCATTAATCAAAACCGTCGAGACTGGGTTGTGATTCCCTTTGCACCCCCTCTTTCTACACTTCCTTTGCTTCTTAAATCTAACCCTGATGTAAGTGGCAACCAACACAGTCCGAGATGTGATGGGCGTCGCTATCTTGAATCTGATAACCAGATCAAAAATTGGCATCTGGGAACTATTGTACAATTACACCGTCAACCATACCCACAGAGGTGTGTGGTATCTGAAGGTCCAAGTCAATAGGGGGAAGCTAGTTCTATGGCTCTCTGATTACTCCAAAGAGGACGATGACGATTTTCTAATCGTGACCGGGAACTGGGAGTTCACCCCCAGCTCAAAGAGGGAGAACCCAATTCCTCGAAGAGATGGGACCCCTCGTTAGTATCCATCTATGTCTTTGCTTTCATTTTCTTCTCACTGCTACTCTGTTTGCTGATTTTGACTTTCTATTTGTTGTTGCCGCAGATGCTAATGTAAATCGAGACACACTCCACAGCAAGTGGGTGAAGAAGAAGGAGATCTCCAAGGCGATCAACTTTGTTGGCCCAACTGGGAAGCTAATCTAATGGTCCGTGGAAAGTCTCATGAGATACATTCTGCACTACCCGGGCTATCAGGGTACGTGGCGTCCTGCAATTGACCTAGACATCGCTCCTACCGAACTAGTTGTTCCTATCGGTATTCCAAACGAAGATCAAAGGGTCACCGGTGTTGTTCCTCCCGTGATTGACCTTGAAGAGGAGGGCGTCCTCAAAGAAGTTGAATGGTGGGGAACTCCTTCTGATCTTGACGCCACTGGTCCGTCATCTCGGGCTCCTCATAGTCCTTGCCAACTCCACTCCCTACTTCGTGACTGGGAAGACGATTCAGACGAGATGTCTAGTTTTCCCTTGCTGGACATAATAAAGAGGACTGCGGGAGGTCGATCTTCCAATCCACCATGAAAAGGCACTGACGCTGCTAACTCGGTGGTAGCCCAACCTACTTCGGTTATGACAACTCTCCCTCCTACCAGTGAGGCACTTCTACTGCCCACCCAGGTAGGTTCTGAGGCAGCAAAATAGCCTGGACACACTCGCCAGCGGGAGGATGATCCACCTCTAGAACCCCCGGCCCTCAAAAGGCTCAAGAAGGGCCTTCCCACTGACCCGGCAAACTGAGAAGGATGAAGTTGCAGGGAGTTTTGCTGAGGCTTGGGATCCCATCCTGCTGAAAGAGGATGGGATCGTTGTGAAGAAAGGGGATAGGATCTTCGACGGGAAGGTTGCACGCGGGCTCTACCGTACAATGATGCTTCCTATTGATGAGGAGCAAAAACACAGTATGGTGGATCTATCCCACTGCGCTCTAGTATACGTCGTGAAGGTAAAAGTAGTTTGTTAATACATATGCTTCTGCTCCCCTTGCTTTTGCTTTCTGACTTATATTATGATGTCCTTGAGCAGGTCCTGCAATGCTCGAACGAACTCAATACTCGGGTGTGGGTTTTGCAGATCGAGTAGGTAAAGGAAGCGGAGAAGCTAAAGACCTCCTATGACCTCCTACAGAGGAACATCGACAAGATGACAGCCCTCACCCAGAAACATGATGAAACCAAGAAGGCTCTGGGTGATGCGGATGCTGAGGTAAAGAGGCTAGGAGGCATCTTGGCCAAAATAAAGGACAGGAGGCTAAAGGGAATTACTGATGCCTGTGCTGAGCTTGATATCAAAATAAAGGCTTTCGATGCTGAAAGAGTTTCCCTTAACGCACAGCTGAAGGCGAGGAAGCTCAAGCTTGAGAAAGCTCAAAAGGCCGCCCTCGATTCATACACCAGAGCGAACAACAAGAGAGCTGAAGCGACGAAGGCCAACTACGAAAGGCAGTTCGTGGAGCAACTCCCGGAGATGAAGGATTATATCTTCACGGAGATGTGGCAGGTCGCCATGGATGCCTATGGGGTTGCGGTGGATTCTCCTCTACGCACAGATATACCTTTTCCGAGCAAGGCCTCATATGTGATGACTGACCACAACCTCCCGCGAGATGCCCCGGAGATCTCTGCTGCAGAAGCTTCAGTTGCTATTTCTGATCCGCCTTCTTCCAAAGATGCCCTCCCAGATACTCCTACCGCAGGAGTCGTAGAACAAACCCCTGCAGAAGACGTTGTGGAGTTGCCTCTACCTTAAAAAAATTTCTTTCTTTTTATCTCTATTGTACTTTTTTTCCTGTCTTTGCTTTGATGTACTAAGAACTTCTTCTTCTAGCTTTTGTAATGCAACAACTTTCATCATACTTTCTTTTTCTTGACTGTTTCTGTACTTCTAAACGTTTTCTGTGAGCACAACTGTCTTTGGAACACTTGTTCCCTTAAAGACGTCTCGTGATACTTTGTCATACTACGACAGCCTGATGTTGTATTCCACCTTGGGTCATCTTGGGACTTCTTGTCTACTATCAGATGCCCCATCAACTTAGGGCATCTGCGCAGCCTTAGGTTCCTTGCTAATTTTGAGATCGGTTCCTTGGGATTACCGATCCCCTATAAGGTTCCAACCTCAGGAACACTTATCCTAAGCATTCTTTGCTCGGGACCATTGACCTATTCTCTGTTTTGAGGTCAGTTCCTTGGGATTTCTGGTCTCCTATAAGGTTCTGATCTCAAGAACAATTATTCCTAGTATTCTCTACCCAGGACCATTGACATGTTCTGGTTTCGAGAACAGATCCTTGGGATTTCTGGTCCCCTATAAGGTTTTAATCTCAGGAACAATTATCCTGAGTATTCTCTACCCAGGACCATTGACATGTTCTGGTTTCGAGACCAGATCCTTGGGATTTCCGGTCCCCTATAAGGTTCTGATCTCTAGAATAATTATCCCGAGTATTCTCTATCTAGAACCATTAACATGTTCTGGTTTCGAGACCAGATCCTTGGGATTTCTAGTACCCTATAAGGTTCTGATCTCAGGACAACTATCCAAGTATTCTCTTTGGATGCATTGGATGGGAGCAATTCCTTAAACCTATCATCAAGTGATTAAATTCCACGGTCTTAAGAGAATTGAATGCATTAAAGGCAATCAGAGCACAACCAAGAGTTGTTTTGTGGGTTTTTGAAAACAAAACAACAAATTGAACAAGTCAAATCAATTGAAGTGCCAGATCAGCCAACTCTGGAGGAAGTTGGGAAGAATCCAAAAGAAAGAATGGTGGAAAATTTAAAGAAGGTTCCTACTCACCCAACTGATGAGGAACGTTATTTCTTGATCGGGGAAGAACTGTCGGAAGAAGATTAATGAAGTTTGGTCCAACTTTTATTGGATCATGTTGATGTGTTTGCATGGACACCTCAGGAAATGCCCGGAATAGATCCAGAATTTATTTGGGATCATCTGAATATCAATCCAAATCACAAGCCGGTTATACAAAGGAGGAGGAGATCGGCTGTGCAACATACAAATATAGTAATTGAAGAAGTGGATAACCTTTTGAAGGCGGGGCAATTCGAGAGGTATACTATCCAGATTGGTTAGCCAATACTGTAGTTGTGAAGAAAAAGAATGGCAAATGGAAAGTTTGTATTGATTTTATAGATCTGAACAAAGCGTGCCCAAAGGACAGCTTTCCTTTGCCAAAAATAGATCAATTGGCGGATGCAACAGCTGGGTTTAAAAGAATGAGCTTCCTGGATGCCTATAAGGGATATCATCAAATAGCAATATATGAACCCGATCAAAAAAAGACTTCATTTATCACTCCAAGGAGTCTTTTTGCTACAAAGTGATGCCTTTTGGTTTAAGAAATGCTGGAGCAATGTATCAGAGACTTGCAAAAACATGTTCAAAGATATGATTGGCAAGAACCTGGAAGTCTATATCGACGACATGATGATCAAGTCCAAAGAATCAGAATCTCATTTGGCAGATCTGTGTCAAGCATTTGAGGTACTTAGAAATTTTAAGCTAAAATAAATACTTCAAAATGTGCTTTTGGTATCAGTTCAGGGAAATTTCTTGGTCACCTAGTGACTATAAGAGGAATTGAAGCCAACCCAGATCAAATAGCAGCCTTGCAGTGTAATGACCCGCCCCTGCCCTGCACAATATTGTCTGCTTTGGTCGCCAACTCCCAATCGACTTCCCAGTGGGTCACTCATCCTTGGACTAATCTAGGATGAGCACGCTTAACTGGGATGTTCCAATGGGCTTTGATGCCCGCATAACTTTTAAAGACATTGTACAGAAAATTGCATGTATATTAGTGTTGTAACGACCCAATCCTAAAAGGGTCCATGACCGGCCAACGAGCAAGCTCGCAAAGACCTACCAACAATGAGTTTAGGGATTTCACAACAATATGATAGCGGAAGCGCTGAACAAAACCCAGTGTGATAACTTCATTAATGATCTTGTAATAATGCAACAAAAAGGAGGCTAATAAACTCCCTCTACAACAGAAGGGAGATACATCGAGGGAGATACAATAAAATGGGTGCAATAAAAGGCTATGCTTCCTAAGCTAATCTTCCTCGATAAACCAATTTTAAAGATGTTTCGGACGAGGAACTAATTTTGAAGTTGTTCTGGACGAGGAACTGATTTTGAAGATATTCTGGACGAGGAACTGATTTTAAAGATGTTCCGGATGAGAAACTGATTTTAAATGATGTTCCGGACGAGGAACTGATTTTAAAGATGTTCCAGACGATGAACTGATTTTGATGATGTTCCGGACGAGGAACTAATTTTAAAGATGTTCCAGATGAGGAACTAATTTTGAAGATGTTTCGGACGAGAAACTGATTTTAAAGATGTTAACCAGAAAGGTGTAACATAATTTTTTTAAATAACAATAGGGAGGTGTTTATTTGGAATTTCGTAAAGTAACCGAAACTTTTAAATTTTAATCTGAAAAGTAATCATAGGAAGATATTACCATAATTTTGAAAATTTAACTTTAAAATTAATCAGTTTCCATAGAAAGGTGTTACAAAAAAATGAAATTTAAATTTGAAACAGTAATCATAGGAAGGTATCAATAATTATAGAAAGATATT
>NMUG010002648.1:0-15719 GCA_002855965.1 Monotropa hypopitys
TCTCTCTCTCTCTCTTTGATTTTATGCATTTTATACATTTTGTCATGGCCATTATCACTATGTGTGAGTAGTCTTTTGGGAAGGTCATGGCCATGGTGGCCATGCCTCTAGGTTAGTGTTGTTTTTCCTTTATTAGGCCGGACCCTAGACCATTGTTATACATGTGTTCCTATTTGAGTCTACAACCGTGTAATGTTATCACTTTGATTAGTTGTAAGCAATTCCTTGCCACATCTAATGTTTAGCGCTATGTCTTGCATGGGTTGTAGTATAGTGTCTATGGAACTCATATGTAACTTGGCTCTACGGTTTACCTACGAGCGTTTAATGCTTGATTTTGTGACTTGGGAAAATTCACTAACCTATGCATGTGTTACTATGGCTATGACCACTCCCGCTTTAACATTAGTATTTCTTTCATTTCCACATTAGTCGTGCGTAAGAACAACAATCCAAAGCTTGGTTGGCGTCCTAGTTGCATCTAATAGAAAATACCAAAAAGAAATACCCAAGTTGTTACAATTACCGAAGGCTCCCTGAGGATTCGATCTCGGACTTCCGAGTTATTTTGCTACGCGTACCTTGCCCTACGCTTCGGGCTAAACTCTTTGAGATATACAAAGGAATACGTAAGCAACCCTCAAACTTAAATTACCTAGTGAGGAGAATAACTCTGAGTAGAGAGCTCGTATCTAGGACTCCTCTTCCTATGTTGCTTCACCGCCTCGCTGATTGTCCCACTATATCTTCACCAATGGATTTGATTTGTTGCAAAGCATTTTCTCCTTCCGATCAATAATCCACAATGGCCTCTCATCATAAGATATCAGTACGAATCTGGATAGGAATACTCGGGAAGAACATCCCGTGTAGTATCCATCAAATATCATCGCAACATACAGACATGGAAGACGTTGTGGACGAAAGAAAGTTCCAACGGTAAGTCCATTTGATAGTTGACCTCCCCAACTTTTGCCAAAACTGTATACGGTCCAATGAATCTGGGATTCAACTTACCTCTTTTCCCAAAATGAGCAATGCCTTTTATCGAAGAAATCTTTAAAAATACCTGATCCCTAATTGAAATTCCAACGGCCTTCATCGCACATCTACGTAACTTTTCTGTCTGCTTTGAGCCATCTTCAATCTATCCTAGATAATCTGAATTTTCTTTGTAGTAAGCTAAACAATTTCTGGCCCAAGGAGTTGCCTCTCGCTAACTTTGGTCCAACATACTGGCAATCGATATTTCCTGCCATATAATGCCTCATAAGGTGCCATGCCGATACTGGACTGATAACTGTTATTGTAGGCGAACTTTTCCAATAGTAAATGATTCTCCCAACTGCCTTGGAACTCTAAAACACATGCTCTAACAAAATCCTCCATCGTCTGAATAACTCTGTCTGTTTGGCCATCAGTTTGTGGATGGAACGCTGTACTGAATCGAAGTTCAGTACCCATAGCCCTTTATAAGCTCTTCCAGAACTTCAATACAAAACGTGGATCACAATCAGAAATAATAGATACAGGAGTTCCGTGCAACCAGATAATTTCTTGAATATACAACTTTGCAAGATGTTCCATAGAAAATTTAGTCTTGACTGCAAGAAAATGGGCAGATTTCGCCAGTTTATCAACAATAACCCAAATAGAATTGTTAGCTCTCACAGTAGTCGACAAACCAACAACAAAGTCCATAGTGATATGCTCCCACTTTTATTCTGGCACCTAAAGTGGTTGCAATAATCCCATAGGTCATTGATATTCTGCCTTGATTTGCTGATATTCAAGATAATGTGACACAAATTCTGCCACGTCTCGCTTCATGTCAGGCCACCAATAGACTTGCTTCAAGTCACGGTACATCTTTGTAGTGCCGAAGTGGATATGAAATCTGAATTTGTGTGCCTCCACTAAAATCTGTTTTCGAATATCCGAAATAGTTGGAACACAAATCCTTCCTTGGAATCATAGAATATCCCGGTCATATGAAAAATCTTCATTAGGCTCATTAATTAATTTCTTCAAATACGGATCATCAACTTGCTTTTGCTTCACTATTTCATACAAAATTGATTGCACTGAAAAAGTATCCAAAGTTGAAGATTTACGACTTAACGCGTCTGCTACCACATTAGCTTTGCCGAAGTGGTATTGGATCATCAAATCATAATACTTAATCAATTCCATCCACCTTCTTTGATGCAATTTCAACTCCTTCTGCGTAAACATATATTTTAATCTTTGATGGTCCATAAAAATTTCACAACTTACCTCATACAGATAATTCCGCCAAATCTTCAATGCAAAGATGACAGCTTCCAGCTCTAAATCGTGTATAAGGTTGTTCCTATAGTGTTGCTTAAATTGACGGGAAGCATAATCAATGACCTTATTTTGCATAAGTATAGATCCCAATCCCTCATGTGATGATTAACTGAATACAACAAAAGCTTCGGTGCCAGAAGGTAGGGTTAGGATTGGTGCTGATGTCAGTCTTTTCTCCAACTCTTGAAATGCTTGCTTCCGTTGTTCCACCCATTCATATGGCATCACTGTCCTAGTCAATTCCATCAAAGGCACAACAATTTTGGAGAAATCTTCCACGAACTTCAGATAATAACTGGCCAAACCAAGAAAACTTTGTAAAAAATGCAGAAGCGCAAGGCCAATACCTAGAGGGGGGTGAATATGTTGACCAATTTAAAATCAATTTGATTCTCTTTAATTAATAAGCTCAGTTTGTTAAAGATTGTATGACAATGCAATTCAACAATGATGACAATATAAAAATAATGACAGTCACACAAGTACAAGAGTAAGGGATAAGAGTCAATCATAGCATAACACCACGATATATAGTGGAAACCAGATATATAGTGGAAACCACTTAGTCATCAATTGATCCCTAAGTATAAAACTACTTGACCTACTCTACGGTTTTACTTGTAATAACAAAGGTTAAAGGTTAAATATAAGATGACATGTTCAGATTAAAAGTTGTAGTGCCATATGAACATATAAATTATCATTAAGAAGATGCACTATGCTTGAAAACATGAAGATATATGAATTGCATAAGAGATATGCATAGTTTGGAAAATATTCATTAAGTTGATTTGGACTATGAAAATTGAAATATGAATAGAAATGAATTAAGGTTTGAATTGAAAGTGCATAATTTACTTTATAAAATGATTTGAAGAATAAATGGTCAGAAAGATGCATTTGAAGTTGGTGTGTGGAGACAAAATGCCATATGATTAATACTTGCATTTCTGGAAATTCAGGAGTGAATTTCCGGTAGAAGACTGTATGCCCAAACCCCAATTCCCGTAAGAAAAAACCTATTTCTGGTAGACCATGCCTTAAAAGAAGGAACAACTGCATTTTGGGCATTACTACACACCGGCAGCATAACCAGTCGAAGGACCGGCGGCAGCACCGATTGCACCGGTCCTCCTGCTGGTGCATCAACTGGTCGCACGATTCTGCAGATTTCGAAAAATTGGGTTTGAATGATTTTAGGGCTAATCATTTAAATTGTTGTGAAATACATAAATTACATTGTGTATATGGATTATACAAATGGTTGGGTATAATTTTTGTGGTCTATAATGAGGTCGAAATAATTAATTTTGAATGGTCACTTTCAAATGCCATTTTTGGCTAAGTTTCCTTCTAAGACAATGGTCTTTGTTTGAATTCGTTTAACTACTTTGGTTGCTGGTTGCTGCAACATCTGAATTACTTCAGACCTGCAAGTGCTTCACCATGTCATTATTTCAGAACATCTTGTATTGACTTTCAAAATATTGTCGTTGGTCTTGTGTTTTTGAAAAAGCACATATATGTGTTGAGAGTCATACATGAGAAAAGGGTGAGACAGGGAGGACACAGAAGAAAAGAAAAAACTTCAGAAACTCTTAGAGTCTATGAGCTCCTCCGAGAACACAACCATCAACACCTCTTCTAAACTTTCCTTGAGTAAATCTATTGAGAGAGTGTATGTGTGTGTGTGAGAGAGAGAGAGAGAGAGGTAGAAGAAAAAGGAGTGAGCACTATAGAAAGAAGCCATAGTTGAGGGAGAACAACCTACACCTACTAATTGACTCTATTGTTATCTCAGTCCTCACACCTCAAGCTTACTAGTGAGAACAATTTAGTGTGTGTGTGTGTGAGTGTGAGTAAGTCAAGCCTCCATCTCTTCTCAAGAACAATAGCCATTGCTACACTTTCCTATGTGAAGAACAAAATACCAGTAGGATGTGCACTAGTTTGCTTTTCCCCTATACTTCATGAGTTGACAGAACTTTGGGGAGGTCATCTCTACTTGCAAGCTTCCTTGGTAAATTTGTTCTAACTCAAGTAGTAGTATAACTTTTCAGTTTAAGGACTTACAAAGGTTCGAGGCACCCGGAAGCATTCAAGGTCGATAGTACTCGGAAGACTATCAAGGTTGGAGTGCACCCGGAAGCAACTCAAGACAACGGTTCATGGACACTCGAAAGATTCATAAGGCTAGGAGCTTGCCCGGTTAAATAGCTCAAGGTACTTTGTAAGGTTTGATTATCACCGTTAAAGTAATTCTTACTTAGTGGAACCCTTATAATCTTAAGGGAAGTGGACGTACTTTAGGCCGTGGACAAGCCTAAGGGAACCAATATATTTCTTGGTGTTCTATCTCCTTACTTTTGTCTTGCACTTATTTCCTTGTGAATTGTGTTTGGTTGTCTTGTATTTGCTTGGTTTATCTAAGTTTGTGCTTGCACTTTCATTGTATCAAAAGTATTTTGGGATCAGCACTGTTGGAATCAAAAAAATCCCAGAAACCTCAATCATTGCCATATTCTAATAACTTAGGTGTAACGGAAGGGTTTTGGTATTGGTTCTTTGACCTTGATTCAAATATATTTTGATCTTCCATTTAGCCCAAATTTTTTATCTTGGAGAAATTTTTATTTGGGCATAGTTTTGACCCCCCTTTCCCTCTCTTGATTGCACACTTTGTGCATATTTGGATCGTTGTTGCCCCCTCTTATCTGGGCAAATAAAGTTAAATAAATGAATCTCTTGATTTAGATCACTTGTGAACTAAGTAGCCTTTTTGATTTGAATCGCGAAAATTATTTGTGAATCGAGGATTGTATATCGGATCACATATTATTTTCTTTGAGATTTTATAATCAAAAATCAAAATAAAGTTAAATAAATGAATCTCTTGATTTAGATCACCGGTAAATTAAGTAGCCTTTGTGATTTGAATCGGGAAAATAATTTGTGAATCGATGGTTTGTTCCGGATCACTTATTATTTTCTTTGAGATTTCATAATCAAAAATCAAAACAAAGTTAAATAAATGAATCTATTGACTTAGATTATCGGCGAATTAAGTAGCCTTTGTGATTTGAATCGGAAAAATAATTTGTGAATTGAGGGTTGTGTATCGGATCACTTATTATTTCCTTTGGGATTTTATACTTAAAAATCAATTCAATAAATTAATCTCTTGATTTAGACCCCCGATAAATTAAGTAGTCTTTGTGATTTGAATCGGAAAAATAATTCGTAATTTAGCTTTTGTTGAATTACTTATTATTTTCTCGAGATTTTGAACAAAAAATAAAAATAAAGGTATATCGAAACTCTGGTCGTTTTCAATAAGAGAAAATCACAAAAGCAAACCAAAATTTAAATTTATTTTCATTTCTTTTAAATATTCCATTTTTTTTATTTCATTATCTCTTACCCGATAAATTTTTGAATTTGGTTAATAAATGTTGTTTTAAAAAATAAAGTACCGAAAGAACGATGTAAGGTGTCTAATATTTTTCCGACTCGTAACAGTAAATCCCCGAACCCAAACTCTGGTATTCGTAGAGTAAATCTTTCCAAAAAATCGATGACTTTGCACACTATAGTTCTATGTCAGATGGAGACTCTGAAAACAGATTAATAAAAAAATGCATATTATTTCGATAATTACAAATTATTGTTAAATTTGACATTTTAAAAATAAAATCCAATTATCATTTTCATTTCAAAAACTCATCGCATCAAAGCCAAGCAAAGATAAAGTACGATCTCCCTCTAGGGAAGACTGAAAAATTTTCGAGGCGCGACAACCTGTCTTATAGAGCATAACTCATCTTATTCACCCGAAGCACAGCTAATAAATGCCATTGTATGAATCTAAACTGAAATCGAAAGAATTAAATCTCAAGTAAATATAAATCATCTATCATTCATTCAATCAAACTAAATAAATACATAAAGTAACCTACAATATGTGGAGCATGAGCATCTTCTTTTCCATAGGTAATGAATTAGTCAGGAACGCAGATGATGGCGACCATGGAAGAGAAAAAAAGGCGACCTCGAACCTTGTATTCTTCTTCCTCTCTCTCTCTCTCTCTCTCTCTCTCTCTTTAACGCCCTACGGTTTTCTTCTAATAAAAAAGTCTCCATAATATGTGTTATAATCATCCTTAGATAACCCCATATATGAGTTTGGAACAAAAAAACTCTTCAAAAATAAGCTTGAATTAGCTTAGACACTTTTTCCTTCGAAGCACCAGTTATCGATAGCCTGTATGTTCCATTGCCGAAAACTCAAGTAATGTGGCTAAGTTACCGATAACAGAAGGTTGCATGTTATCGATGATCTGACCCCTTTTTCCTCCATCTTGCTTTGGTTGACATTGAGATCTTCTTCAATGTTGTTGAGGGCATCTTTACGAATGTTTGTGTATGAAAATTATGTTTTTATATTAATTAAATGAAAATGAAAATTAGTAAGTGTAATTGGAGATACTCTTATACTTGTTTTTTAACCATCTATCAAACCAGTTGAGAGGGAACCACATTGTTCTTATTCAGGATGTTACAAAGCACTCTCGAGGTCAAGCTCCACATTAACAAAATAACAAACCAAGAAGGAAATAAAAAAGGAAGAGCCAAAGGCTCAATTCCACTAACAACACTCCCATGAATCACTTCTCATGCTCCTTGCCAGAAGAAATTGACATGACCCATTTATTTCATGATCTACTTCATCCGATCAGGTCCTTTCAGTTTCAAGGAATAATTTTGTAACCTCTCATTTTGTCAATCCAAGAAACAAGGGATATCCCTGTATTCCTAAACCCCAGAAACCCATGCTCTTTGCTCTTATTCATACTATCCAACAGACACTCTCCGCCCAGAATCACATCCACAAACCACCACACCGTAACATCCTCCAACTTCGTCGGCAAAAGTCCATACACCATCACAATCTCATCCCATACACACCCCTTATCTTTCATCCTCTCCACCATACTCATACCCTTCTCTCCATCATCGAATTCCACATATTCCAACCCAAATTGCTCCGCCAAAATTCTCCACAAATGCTTCCACTTGAACACGTCACCGTTGCTACAATTAAACGCTTCGTTCTTCGCGTAAGGTTCCACCGCCGCCCAAATCTGGTGTTCCGCTATCAAATCTGCGTCAGACGCGACGGAGTAGCAGTTCCACGCCGCCTTCGTTCCGGGAAACTTCAGCGGGGTCTTTTCGTACTTGCAAATCGCGGCGTAGATACAGAGGGATCCTATTAGGTTCATCATACTATACGGGGAAAAGCCGAAGATGACAGCGGGTCGGTGGACGGACCAGGTTAGGGTTTCTTTTCCTACCGCTGCGTCGAGGATGATGTCTTCGAGAGTGTAGTAGAAATTGGGGGTGTCAAGTCGCGGCAAGTCCTCCGTGAACGGTGGATCATGGGGCTGGATCTTGCCAAAGGTCTCGAACGGGCCGATGTAGTGTTTATGGCCGGTTTGGAGGCAGATGTGGCGGAGATTGGTGGCGTTTGGGACGACGGCGGAGAGGACGTGGCGAAGCATTGCACCGTTGGCGGCGCAGGAGTCGGATTCGGTGAGGCGGTTGGCCCAGGTGACCCAGAAGATGTGAGTGATATCGGTGAGGGGGGAGAGCTTGGAGAGGGTTTCGTTTGCGTCAGAGATGTCGCATTGGATGTATTCGATGGGGTGATCGGCGTTCCAGGATGGGCGGGGGCGGCGGGCGACGCCGTATACCTTCCATGGGCCTCCGGGTGTGTCGGACAGTGGGAGGATTTCGGCTAAGCTGTTTCCGACAATGCCGGTGACGCCGATGATCAGAGCTACGCTCTCGTAGTTTTTGGGAAAATCGTCTTCGTCGATTTTTTTCTGCAGATCAAATGAAGAAGAGTTAAATAAATTACAATGATGACAAATTGTGACGAACCCAGAAGGGAGTCAATTTAGTTGAATCAGGAATGACGTTTTGTATATTTATATTTCTATGGTGATTGCTGTTGCGACTTTTGGTACAATGCGTCGTAACAGAGATAGTAAAGAAGTGATTCATGCCTTTGCAGCGGCAACAGCTCCTGCCCACCACCAGCTCATTTTTTATTCGATTTATTGGTTGGAGATGGCGGAAGAACAAAGATGCTGAGAGAGAGAGAGAGATTGAGGGAGACGTACGTAGGTGAAGATTGAAATGCCAAAACTCCAGCAAAGATGTATTGTGATCTTAACTAAACATAGGGCGTCACATTATATTATTCAAAGGCACTGAATAATTTTTCTTGTGACACATTTAAGAGTCGTTCTTTAACACACTTAGAATATCATGTGATATCTCAAGCTCTTCCATTATCACACATTGATATGGTACCGTCCCATGACGATGAGATTTTTATGTGTGCATGATAAACTATATAGCCATAAGTGGCGTGTGTGCACATGATAAATTAACATGTCCAAAATTTTTCATTAGGGAGTAATTCGTTGAGTTACCTTTGCAGCGCCAACAGCTCTAGCACACCACCAGTTCATTGTGCGTTAGATTGTGGGAGGAAATCAAGATAACACCCAAGGGAAGAGAAGATCAGAAGATAATGGTGGCCTTTAACTCCAGCAAAATGGGTTAATGGTGCTGAAAGAAAGCTCGCTCTCTTTATAAAAGGTTCAATTATTGAGGGAGTGAATAATTGTTTTTACACTCGATGAGGGGTGCTGAGTTACTAACTCACCACCAGCGAGAGCTCAGCACCCATGTCAAAAAGAGTTTTTCGTCAAGTAGATCTCAGTTCAGATCAACGCCAAACCCGACAGAGGTCGTCAACATGATCGTTTATGATAGGATGTCCATAGCTTTGACCCTATGAGATTGCTGAGAGAATTCAAGTGCTGCTCTCGTCTATTATCTATTTAAAATGGAAATTCTACATGGTCAAACGAAATCCCACCGTCTACGCTGAGAAGAATAAGAAAATGTTATTGTCGACAGTGATTTCTTACACTGTCGTTGAATGCTTCAATGAACTGGATCTTTGACCTTCTTCCTCAATAAACCTCTCACTAATAGTCAACCTGTCACAAACTTGCTGCACTCAAAGAAAAATCGTTAGAAGACCCCCCGCCTCTGCGGCTTAGAAGGCCCTCCGATGATTAAGTTAGTCCCAAATGGAGTAACGAAATCCTTATCGAAAAAGAGAGAAAAGCCCAAGAGAATCAGTTAGACCGTACCTTTCACTGGTGGGAAAAATCCCTTTTTGTATCTCTGCTCTCCTCATTAATGATAACATTCCAACTCCTTGATTTCTCATCAAAGAGGGGGAATGAATGTGGACAGAAGACTCCTCATCTTCTATAACAGTCACATCCTTTCCAATTCTTCATTTAATCTCCTCGGAACATTCTCTCTGACAATATGAACATAACTCCTGCATTTAAGGTCTCAGACTGACAGTTCAACATCCAAACGTATGTTCTGCCGTACATTCAAGACCCCGCGCTAAAGGTTCTGCCGTGCAGACATACCGCCGCGCTGATCACATAAGCCTCCCATCCGCGTAACCCAGCCCGCGCACTATCCCAACCGCACTGCCCGGTTAGCTTTCTCAGCCCAAACCTCATCGCGGCAAAAGCAATTACCTGCGCGGCTGATATGTTATCTCGGCAATGGTCTCAGTCTTAAACTTTATATCATCTGTCTTAACTAGACCATCCATAATCCGATAAACATATCCCTAAATAGGTTCTCCTTAGCTTATCATGGATTATCTAATCAACAAGGTCAATAATCTCAAGAAACACAATGCACGGATACCCTAATCTCATTGAGATAACCTTATCCGCAGTATCAATCAAGAAATTATGACACTTTTATCAGACTGAGGACTGTCAACAACTTTGCCGCACTGAATCTCATCTTCTATGGTTAATTCTGTGCTGCCACGTGTTATTCACATTTTACCCTATCACAGTTATTAAACTTACGGAAATCTATCAAATTTGGGAGGTGGTATATAACTTCTGCAACGGGTATAACTAGAGGTGTGAAACTTTATTCCCTATTATTTTCTTTTGGAATATTCTCTTTCAAATAACGGTATATTAATTTAAGCATCGAAGAATCATTGGCCACGTTAATACTTTTTTTTATTATCAAAATGCTCCTTTTCTTTATTAGTCATGTGAATTTCAGGGCATTGAGAAAAGTAAGAAATATTTTATAGAAATAAACTTGCGTGTGTTGTGATTTTGATTCGCAAATTTCTTTTCGTGCCTATACTCTCTCCCAAAATTTCTTTACAACTATCATTAATTATAATAATGTTGTTCTAGAGTTATACAAATTGTATATATTATTGTGTAGAGTTCACATCGGATTTCATACAAAAAATCTAAACAATTAATTATGTTATAACTATTATTTAAATTCATCTTATAAAAATAAACACAATCATATAAATTTAAATATTCTTTCCAATTATTTGAAGTCTCTTGATAGTAATGAGACGTTAACAGTCCCAGAATAAAATACTTATGAAACCCTTCATTTTTTATCTGAATTGATTATACAATTTGACTTGGACATTTTGGAAAGCCCAACATTTTAAAATGTAATGATTATATTCAGTTAATAATATTGGTTTTTCAAATTAGACAAAAATAATTGAGACAGAAGTGAAGTAAGAGAAACACTTATGTGCTAGAATTAAAAAAACAGATGAACTTAAATTATTTCTGTCAATGAATAAACAATGTCTGCATTTTTTTTTGTTTTCTTTCTCCGTGTGGTGGTTATGATATCTGCATGGTTTGCATGCACATTATTTAAGTATGAATGCAATGCGTGCCATCATGCATGACGAGACAGAAACCATGCTTCCTGATGGAATCTAAAATGAAACAGGAATTCATCTCTAAAAAAATGTTGAAATAATATATTATTTTATTCAATTGAAATCTTTTATTTCATCTAATATAATGATATAAAAATATCTCTCTTATAAAATAATTTTTCAATAACAATTCTGTAATTATATTGTATTTTGTAGGCAAACTTACAAAACTAAATAATTATATTCCTTATTCCTTAACATATTTATATTTTACATCACTTTTAATTATATTTTAGTTGTATTTTTAATTTTACTTAATTATATTTTATCTCCTAACATAATTATATTTTACCTATATTATAATGGTTTACTCACATCCTTAATTAATTATATCCATAAAGTATTTATTTAATTTTTCTAGAGTATATGTTTTATCTTATTTGATCTATTACTTTTTTATTGTCTATTATATTTGTTACTTTAGCACGTGTATGAGCACAATGATGCTTTGTGTCTTTAGATATGGATATTTTGCTATTCTTCGGTCGCACCAACGTTTCAAAATGTACTAAAAACGAAAGTTATAATACCATTTTTTTTATTTGTGTCGTTATGGTACGGACTTGTGCTAGTGCTACAGATAGAACACTGTTATGCGTACATGTGGCAAGGCCTGGGTACGCGCACGCAGAGGCCGGGCCTCGCGTGACCGGCTATCGAGTAAAAGATCCGAATCGTTCAAAAATTTTAAAAAAAATATTTTATATTATTCTATAAAAAATCAACTCATTTCGATAACTATAATTGTTTCGCTCGAACTTTTATATTTTTATTCAAATGTTTAGGTCTAACGTCTGAATTAATACGGATGAGCTAAGTTTTTACAAGGTAATATAAAATATTTTTTTTTATATTTTTGAATGACTTGAATCTTCTGCCAGACACCGAGTACAAGGGGGCCGCCTTTGCTTGCGCCTACGCAAGCACCGCTCTATAGCATTTTCATTTTGGATAAAAACTAATCCATAATTTTTTAAGTCGAGCTCGTGACTCTCGCAACATTCTAGATCCCATAAAAAAGGTAGTATATAGTTGAAGCCACAGATAGAATGAAATAAACTAAATTGATTTTAAGTAGACAGTTATGTAATTTAATTATCTTTTGTGGTTGATTCATTGCATGCTTGATTTAATTAGTATAGTGTTAGGGATACTCAGGGGCGACCTACCTTGAGGGTGTGTGTGGCAGGTGCCACACCTATAGAAAAATATTTTTTAGTTATAATAATAAATGAAATTTTAACTAACAAAATTATTTAGTGAAAAAAAACAGAAAATTTATATTGGTGCCACACCCCAAAAAAAATTTTGGGTCCGCCACTGGGGATACTGAAACGTGTAATGAAAATTTTATCTCATACTCATAATAGACTCAGGTTCCATCCTTGGTGTTTATTGTAGATTATTTTATGGTTTTAAAATCATTAACAACCTACAAATAAATCCATATCTTGAACTATTGTGATCAAACAAAATAAAACATTATGCGGAAATTAAATAATCAAGAACGTTGTACTCGAATATGTAAACACTAACAATATATCTGAATGTATTCTTAATGAATTTGATTCAACTCGTTAAATTTGTAAAAATATTCATGATTTTACAAAGAGCATTGTGTCTTAGATGGAAGAAATGTTTCTTTCTCTTATATTCATTTCTAATACTTTGTAACTATTTATGTGATGGAAGACAAAATGATATTATATAGGTAGAGAGGGTATCATTTTCCTAACCGAATTATAATTCATACTTTAATTCAAATAGAATTCTTGGAAAACACTTTTTCTCTATTGACCAATAAAAATAAAAAAATGACATAAAAATATGAATTCCTATTAAATCACTAATTACATATGAGTTATATTCAATATGTGGACAAACTTAATGACTAAATATTAAATTTAGTTTTACATTCTCGCATCTATTATACAAAACATGACTCTTTATACCCCAGACATTCACACTCGTTGAATTTGATCACGGACGACTGAGATTAGTCCCCTTACAAACACAAAATTTGCAACAGAAATAACGGCTTAGATTGTTCCTAATTTGAATCTCATGGCTGTGGAACAATCGCATAGAATGCACGGTTATACAATATCATCGTTTGCACTTTGCAAAGAACAATCTACACCGTCCCTCATCGTTTCCACCAACATTCAGAGAAAAGTCTCCTCGAGACACAAAAAATGTTCTCCTCGACGGTTTCAAAATCCCCGCACCTCTCTCTCTCTCTCCAAAACTCACGAACATACCCCACCCCACCCTTGACACACAATACATTGAAAACCTCTCATCCACGCTTGTGAAACTCTCCTCACATCTCGACGAAGACGAAGTCTCGTGTTGCAGAGCTTCGGTGTTCCTTCGGTCCAATTGGTAGACGGAGATGATGAGGGCAACGAGGTGCCCTCTGGAGCTCATATTGACCTCAAATGCAGCTTCTCTCTCTCTCCCTCTCTCTCTACATTCCGGTTTAGAGGATTTCTTCCCGTCTAGGGCGCGGGATTGATGATGATGAAGGTAAATTTGGGTAAAATCGACACTCTATTTTCCTTGCCCCCACTCTTATATCTTAATTTGATTTATCACCTCTCTCCCAACAGGTGTGAAGCAGCAGCAGAAGGGTTTTGCATAGAACCCGTTTCCCCCACAGGTATATTCGGTAAGTTCACCAGGATTATTATAGTTGATTCTTATCTGATTGTAACATTATGATTTACTTCGGATCCTCTATTCTATAGGAGAGAAGCTACATTGGTTTAATGTTTATCTATTCACCATTACGGCGATCTCCCGGCAGTGCGCTGGACCCTGATGCCTCTCTCGAGGCAAAAAAGGCCACATACGGCAATCTCCCGGCGGTGCACTGGACGCTACTGTCTCAGACTCTATGATGGGAACGATTCTTCTCTAATATAGTGATTTCAGTTGGATACGGAGACCGATCATCGATGGTGTGTAGTTTTGGTTTTTCTGGGTACCAAACGATTGATCACAACAATATATAGTGATTCCAATTCGAACAAGGGCGAAGTAAGAATCTCATGTGTTGTGTCGTTTTTATTTTTTTTTCTCACATTTTTTGGTTGATGGAACGATTTTAATATGAAGGTGTTGTGAATGACTTTGCTGTGAACGATTGAACTTTGGATCGATGGAAGGTCCTGTAAAGGTATTGTGATGTGGGAATCTCTACAAGTACATCTATAGTACTATTCACTCCCACCAGTAATTTTGTTTGTGAAAGCATCATTAATTTTGTTGTATAAGCATCCGCGTTTATTGGGTTGTATGCGATTTTTGGATGTCTGCTATTTTTTGGTTATCTGTATAAGCATCTACGTTTTTTTCATCATTTTTTGGTTGTACAAGCATCTATAATACTTATCCACAGTGTTTTAAAAACCGGTCCGGACCGGCCGGTTCAACCGGTTGAATCGGAAACCGGTTCCCTAACCGGTCCGGTCTAATCCCAAAACCGCCCAATTGAAAGAACCGGTCTAAAAACACAGAACCGGTCAAGAACCGGCGGGTCAACCGGTTGAACCGGTCAAGAACCGGCCAAAAACCGGTTGACCCGGTCAAGAACCGTTTTTCGTAAAAAAAAAATTAAAAATTAAAAATAAAATATTTATGACGTCATTATGACGTCACGGTTCGATGACGGTTCATCACCGGTTGAACCGGTGACCCGTCTACCCGGAGCCTCGGCCGGTTCGTCGACCGGGCCGGGTTTCAAAACATTGCTTATCCATACAACCACACACAATGAGGGAGTTGGGTGTTGAAGAAGTGATCGTGACGGTTGTGATGTGGCCAATGCCGATGCAATCACAATTTTAGAGTTCACTCATGATTCATTATGCAAATCATAGTTGTAGTGTAGCCAATGCTGACACAGAGTTTGAGTCGCCCTATCTAGCTCCGTCACGCATCGCCTACCTCCATCCTGCATATGTCTTGCACCGTCTAAGACACAAAGAGCTACGATGAATCTCGCCCCTCTGTCGAAGGTACTATTAATACCTGAAGTTTCGTCGTACCTTTAGATATTGTGTTTTGTTTTTTCTATTTTGTCACCCCTTGCCATCGACACGGGTTTTATCGAAAACACGGTCCGTTACAAATCAAGTGTGCCGAAACCACTAATCAGTGTCGAAGGCACTACTAATGTCTGAAGTTTCGTCGTACTCTTAGGTATTATGTTACTTTATCTATTTTGTCATCTCGTGCCATCGGCACGGGTTATACACTAGTTGGACTCATATGTTAACTTGCATAGAGTCCAATAGATTAAAATAAAGCATAACATAAATTTATATTTAGTATTTTTGAACTTGATCACAATCATTACACTATAATTTAATAACTCACTAATGCGAGTTATGATTATTCTATATCAACAAACCATGTAGTATCTTCCATGCACCACAATAGTAACAAACTATTTAACATCTATTATATAAAATAGAATCGTCTATGATTTCCA
>NMUG010002649.1:0-15715 GCA_002855965.1 Monotropa hypopitys
TATTACATAGGAGGGATAGACGAAACCACTATACAGACAACATTATCCTCAACTCTTCACTAAAAAAAATTTAATAAGTTTTGAGGACTACAAAAAGGTGAACACAGCGTAGCGGTAAAGCTATCCGATTGTGGCCTATAGGTCACGGGTTTAATACATGAAAACAATCTTTCTGTTTGCAGGAGTAAGACTGTGTACATTAACCATTCCCCATACCACGCATATACGAGAGTTTCGTGCACTGGGTCGCCCTTTTTTAGGTTGTGGGAACTACAAGCTAATAATATTAAATGGTTCAAGACTAACAGACACGACGAGGACTCGAAAGTTCAGCTTAAAATTTGTTTACCATTGGGATTGCACCCGAAATGAGAATCCAAAGATGGGGCATAGTTGTGCTTCTCTGAACATCATTCACTAACCTATTCACCTAATGCATCATATGATACACGCCTCATTTTACCCACCATCTTTGGTATTTGTCCGACCATATCTACAATTCGACGACATATCCTTGTTAGCACCGACTTCAACCTTCAAATCCAAGCCTCGAGTTTCAGAGATTCTCTCTTTCCCTAAGAGCAACAATTGCATAAGAGAATGTGTCGATGGGACAATCAAGAAGGAAAATGAAAGCAACAAACCCAAAATTAAAAAGTTTTTATGGACAAACACCAACTCCAACCCTCGCCCTCTCTCTCTCTCAAGAAGGGCGATCCAGTGCACAAAGCTCCCACATATGCTGGGTCTGGGGAAGGACTAATATAGGCAGCCTTATCCATGCAAGCAGAGAGGCTGTTTCCGTGAATCGAACCCGTGATTTACAGACCACAATCGGGTAGCTTTATTGCTACGTTGGGTCCGTCCTTTGCCCTCTTTCTCAAAAAAAATTACTTGAACTTTCCTTTCATGATTTTTTGATGGAGAGAAGTGGTAGTGATGTTATACGGCACCGAGTGCTGAGCTACTACAAAACAACATACCAATAAGAAAAATGCAACTGCAATGGAAATGTTAAAATGGATGTATGGTAAGACTTTGCAAGGTAGAATTACAAAATAAAGAAAATATATTATATTGATAGAAGACAAAACGAGAACAGATTAAGGTTGTTTTGGACATGCCTATCAGACAACAACGGTAGTTTCGATAGAAGTTATATGATTACGATAGATGACAACACTAAAGAGAGGATTAAACCAAAATTAACTTTAAAAGTTATAGTTCAAAAGGATCTAGGTTAATTGGACACCATGGAACATGATGCTCTCGACAGAGCTCATTAGAGACAACGAATTCTTGTAACCGACCCCAATTGATTGGGATTTAAGACTATGTTTTGTTTAGTTTCATTTACAAGTGCCAACCTCTTAAAATGTACAAAAGGTGCAGAAGAAATATTTCCAAGATTGGAAGGTTTGATTTGGCATGCATTGGATGATGCTCAACTATTGGTGGAGGCGTGTTAAAAACTCGGCCCAATAACTTTAAGGCTTTGAGTTCGAGTCTGGGCATAACCATTTTGCGTATTATTAACAAAGGTTAGTCTTATTGTCGTTATTTCACCTTCCTAGACACCCATTAATGAGTACCAACTGGACGTTGATTTTATTTTTATGTTGCTACAATTTTTAGAGAAAGGTATTTCAATAATTTTGGGATTTGATAGAGCCGATAAATAGGTGGAGGAGCTCATTTGTGAGATCAATCGAATTTATTGGTAGCCAAGTGAGAGTGAAAGCTTAGGAGAGCAAGTGTGAGGGAGAGCATTTGTGTGCTCTGTACTAAAAGTGGACAACCTAGGTCGCCTAGGCCGATTAGTCGACCACCTAGTCGCTAGTCGACTAGGTGTAATGCCCCAATCTTCTATGCCTTAACATTCAGGGAGATCAATAAAATAGAAGATTCAGAGCATTACATCATCTTTGATTGATTGTGTGATGCGATCAAACCAAAGGTGTAATGCCCAAGGCTTCTAGCAGCTATTCCTAGACCTATCTATCTTTCTTCTTTTTTTAACAATCAGACCATTTTACTGTTCATTAAATATTATTCGCAGCCATAAACAACATAAAATTGTCCTTCAATATCACCTAATCCCAACTCCAAAGCCCCACTTCTTTTATTTCCCTTGCAAACTCTAAGCTTCCTTTATTGTCCTACGTCACTTTTACTTCGTATAACCTTTGATAAGTGAACATTTTGGACTCCATTTCTTGCAAAGAAAAATCGCATTAATCATGGTCCTTAATAACCTTTCCAAACACATATTAATACCCCCAAAACTAGTACATGAGTCTGGGCGGACTTTCCACTCATTGTCAATTGATTTTGAGATGGATGTTTTAACATGGTATCAGGCTTTTAAACAACTCTCTTAGTTAATTACCTGTTGTTTGTGCTTTAAGTGCACCTTGTTTCATTATGATCCATGTCTTACGAATCCGTTGTTTATCTCCTCACGTGTGGGTCAGTGGTCGCACATGCGGGGGAGTGGAGTTTGTCCCACATTAGTTAATTAATACCTTCAAAACTAGTATATGAGCTTGAGCAGTCTCTCAACTCATTGCCAATTAATTTTGAGTTGGATGCTTTAATAGTCCACTTTTACTCCGTATAATCTTTTGATAAGTGAACATTTTGGACTCCATTTTTGCAAAGAAAAATCGCATTAATCATGGGCCTTAAGAACCTGTCCATCAACATTTGACTATATTTTCAATCTCTCACCAAATCTATGGTCGTATATAATGGAAGACTATATTTACATGTAAACCTTTTCCATTTATACTCGGTGGATCTCACCTGCCAAAATTCATGATACTACAGTTATCTAACTTCATCTACATAAGCCTACGCTTCAGAAGGCTATACCTGTTGCACAAGAAGTTTCCAAAGCGACAAGAAAGCACACAGTCCAAGAAATCCACTAGAAAAGCCTGCAAGATGATTAGACAATCACAAGCTGTCACTCAACAAACCGCAGTCGAAATGTAACCCAAAAGTCTGCTGGTTTGCTACAACAGTTTAAGCTTTGCATAAAACAAACAATATGTATCACATATAAAAATAACGCACCGAGGAGAATTCGAATGCAAAAGGATACATCCGCAGCAGCTGTGAAACACAATCAACCCACTGCAGTAAATGAAATACTAACCCACATTAGTTTAACTACTAAAACAGAAGAAACTCAAACAATCTCAATTCCAAACTCAGAAATCATGCATTCGTCTCAAAACAATTCCAACCAAAAAAATCTAAAAAAAAATTCAATAAAGCCACATGCTGGAAAGTTTGCAAAGAAGTTATTCCTCTTCTGAAATTCTAGCATTCCACCTACACAGTTAAGAGGCTCTGGGTTAGATTGCTCAACACACTTCAAGTAACAGATACAAAACAACAAAGTTTTTGCCTACAAGTTCTACACATTGGTCAGTTAAATCAAGCTAAATTTTGGCTCATTCAACTCATTTAAGCTGATTAACACAGATATACTCTTTACTTTACTTTCCTTCCTGCGTGTGAGGAGTTTCAAAAGGGTATGGTGTTTGAAAAAGTTATTGTGAACTAAACCCTCAGCTACTGAACCTATCTTTGCATTAATGCTCTCCAAAGCACATTCACCGTCAATTCATGGACGAGGTGATCAGGATGTTGCTTCTAAATTATATGGATACGCTTAACACATTTTGCATCCACACTTGTTCCATTTGAAGACTAGCAGAGTAATTATAAAAGTTGTTTTTCAAACTTCTGGTTAAATTGTTGGGACCGACGACACCCTCCGACTATTGAGCATAACCTATGTACTGTAGCAAGGGGCGGAGGTAGTGGCAAGTGGGATCACTTTAACCCCACTTGCCTTCTTTGATTAAGAAGATGTAACTCTCTCTTCAAAAACCTAAACAAAGGGAGGCTTTGTTCTCTCTCCTTTCTGTAAGTTTATGCCTCTCTCTCTCATGAAAAACTGTCCAGATGAAGCCCTTCCCGGTCATTTTTTACTGTTTCTCGCAAGGACCCTTATCAATACGTTTTAAAAACCTTGAACGGTTCGAATCATGAAAATTTGATTTAGAAATAATAGTACTGATTTAGTCCTGATGCAGTAAGGACCAACCCGGCAGGACTAAATCAGAACCATCATTTCTAAATCAAACTTTCATGATCCAAACCGTCCAATGTCTTTAAAACGTGTTGATAAGGGTCCCTGCGAGAAACAGTAAAAAAATGACGGGAAAAGGCTTCATTTGGACAGTTTTTCATGAAATTTTAATGAACAGTCTGTATAAAATTTGCTCGGATGGAGGACTTCCTGGTCATGCTTTTTGACCATTTCTTACAGTGACCCTAAAAATACATTCTAAAGACATTGGACAGTTCGAATCGTGAAAATTTGATCGAGGAGTAGCCGAAAAATTTTGGTCTGTACCTAGTCCTGACGGTTTTGATCTTGACAGGAAGTGAACTCTCTCTATATATATATACATATATAGAGAGAGAGAGGGAAAAAAAACTTCTAGTAAGGACCAAAACCGTCATGACTAAATCAGGACCATCATTTCTAAATCAAAATTTCATGATCCAAATCGTTCAATGTCTTTCAAACGTGTTGATAAGGGTCCCTGCGAGAAACGGTAAAAAATGACCGGGAAGGGCTTCATCTGGACAGTTTTCATGAAATTTTAATGAACAGTCTGTATAAAACTTATTCTGATGAAGGCCTTCCCGGTTATGTTATTTGACCATTTTTTGCAAGGATCCTAAAAACACCTTCTAAATACATTGGACAGTTCGGATCGTGAAAATATGATCGGGAAGTGGACGAAAAAGCTTGGTCCGTACCTAGTCCTGACGGTTTTGGTCCTGAACTGGTGTTTTCCAAACTGTTTGGATCAAGCTCTTACTGATATCCAATTGAGCTGACTTTTTTTTGCAGTGTACACTATTTTATCAATCTAAATATCGTGAACAATTTGAATTATTACAGTGGAATGCATAAGAGGTGCGTGTCTTTTTGTGTGTCTAAATAAGAGCGTCCATTGAACCTGCCCCTATATATATATATAGCATGACTCAATGGCCCAAGATTTTTGCCCGAAATTTTGACCAATGCCTTAATCGAACTACTTTCGGGTCCCACTGTGATGATCCAAATCCCTAATAATATCCAAGTCGATAAAATATAACACCCTGCAAAAATCCAGCCCAATCGGATATCGGTAAGTGCTTGATCCAAACAGTTACATATAACACCAGTTTCTATCAGTTTTCTGTGGAACTGTTTGAATCAAGCACTTATCGATAAACGATTGAGCTGTCGTTTTGCAGGGTTTTATATTTTATCAATTTGAACATTATTAACGGTTTGGATCATCACAGTGGGACCCAAAAGCAGTTCAATTGAGGCGTTGGTCAAAATCTTGGGCGAAAATCTTGGGCAATTGAGTCGCCCCCACTGTGATAATCCAAACCGTTCATGATATTCAAATCGATAAAATATATGCTCCTGCAAAAATTTAGCTCAATTGGATATCGGTAAGTGTTTGATCCAAACAGTGGTGCATAACACCAGTTTCTGTCAAGTTTTCTGTGTCATTCTTTGGATCAAGTACTTACCGTTATCCAATTGAGGTGAATTTTTGCAGGACAATATATTTTATCGATTTGAACATCATGAACGGTTTAGATCATCACAGTGAGACCCGAAAGAAGTTCTGTTAAGCATTGGTAAGATTTGTTGGTAATCTTGTTTGGGATGTTGGAGAGAGAGAGAGAGCGAGAGTAAAGGAAAGCAAAGGCACAACTAGTGGAAGCTTGGGTTTGATTTCAAATGACCAAAGGCAGTCAAAACGGTCTAAATTCGAACAAGTCTTCCACAAAACAGCTCAATTAGCTTCCGTAATTCCATATCAGGTTAGAAAATGAAACCCTAGGCTCTAATTTGAAATTCAAAAGCCTTAAACTTAAATCAATTTGAGGCAAATTGAGTAATTTCTTAGATTGTGACTTTTTTCTACTTTTTTGGAATTGTAGATTTTGAAAGCTAGGGAAACCTTGATTGGGTTTTGCAATCACAAGTTAAAGTTGATTACATTACATATATGTTAATCGCCAAATTTCACTACATCGGTTGCTGATTTATATTTCATAGTTTAATTGAGTTTGTTGGAATTAAGAGATATTTAGGGATTTGCTCTCATTCTATTTTTGGTCATGTTTGACCATAGTTATTTTCTTTATTTATTTTATTGATTGTAGATTGATGTTATTTCCATAGTAGGGTGACTTGTAAGTGTATAAATTAGGACTCCAATTGTACATTGAGGATCAATCCAATCCAATACAATTTTATTATTTTCTTTTTAATTTGGTATCAGAGCCAAACAACCAAAAAAAAAATTTTAGGGTTCTCGTCCATTTTTTTCTTTCATCAAATGTTCTCCCAAACCCATTAGGGTTTTCCGCCGCCCATCCCGTCGCTGCCGCCACTCATCTCCGGTGACCATCTCACTGCCTCTCTGCTGCACCACCGGCTCTCTCTCACATCACCTCCGGCCATCTCCAGCATCTCTCTCCTCTCGCATGGTCGTCGCCAGCCTTTCCGGCAGGTGTGTTTTTTCCGGCAGTCGACAGAGCAAGGGGAACCACCATCTACCATTGTCGGCACCATCCTTGACCTTCCCGCCAACTTATGTGACACCTTTGTCCAGATCGAGTTCTTTATTGGCATACTCTTCATCGATCAAGCCATCTCTCTCGGCTTCGCCAATATCAGATCTGCCATCTCCTGCAATTTCACAAACCAGTCGACTCCTCCCTCAGGCCTCTTACCAACGTCTCCCGACTACTGCGATTGAAGTCTGCCATCTCACGCATTATCTACGATTTTTTTTTGTGAACGTTCTGTGGAAGACGCCATCTCCCTCGGCTTCCTTGTGTATCAGATCTGTGCCGCCTCCGCCAGCAGTCCGGCGACTCTCGATCTGATCGGAGGGATCTCTCTCGCTCGAGCCGACAGATCTCTCTCATTTTTTTCTACCGGTGACTCAACCTATATCTCCGGCTACTCTATCTCTCACAGTCAGCCGCTTCTCCCGATTCTTCATCCGGCGACCCTTGTCAGTCATTGCCAATCAGCCGGGAAGCCTTACCATTAACTTCAGATCATCCAGATCTGGTCTGTTTCTCTATAATCGACAGTCACCACCGTAGTTCATTGATTGGAAAGGAAGCCTCATCGTCTTCTGGCCTCATGACTGCTCTTGCTACAGGTATTCCTACCGCTCTTCACGGTAAGTCAGGTCATCCCACTTGGATTCTAGATTCTGGAGCCAATAATCACATGACTGGTGAGTTATCTACTTTTACTTCTCCAGTTACCTCCATTGATCAGTCTGTTTGCATCGCTGATGGGTCATCCATTCCCATCCATAGTCAGGGTAATGCCCGCTTATCTTCGGACATCATTCTTTCCTCTGTATATTATGTCCCTAATTTTGCCTATAATCTTCTTTCTGTGAGCCGTCTTGCGAAAAATTTGAATTGTGTCGTTGTCTTTTTGCCCAATCGTTGTTTCTTGCAGGACTTGACTTCGAAGAAGATTTTTGGCAGGGGTTATGAGCGTGATGGTCTCTACTACTTTGGTGATCCTCCTTCTCCCAGAATATCCTCATCCAGTCTGCAAGCTTCTGTTTTACCAGTTGATAATTCCTCAACTTTCTCTCCTCAAACCTTAGATTTATGGCATGCTCGTATAGGACATGCAAACTTTCAGTATTTATGTCAGTTATATCCATCTTTGAATAAAGCTTGCAAGGATTTTCACTGTGTAACTTGTGAATTGTCAAAACATACTCGCACTACTTATATCCCTCGTATGCACCGTGCACCTAGTGCCTTTGACCTAATTCATTCTGACGTCTGGGGTCCTTCACATGTCACTGCCTTGTCTCACCATCGTTATTATGTCACTTTTATTGATGATTACACCCGTTACACTTGGGTATATCTTATGAAGAAAAAATCTGAAGTTTTTACTCATTTTAGAAATTTTCTACAAATGATTAAAACTCAATATCATACTGTGGTGCGTAATATTCGGTCTGATAATGGTCGGGAGTATATCACTGATGAATTTCGGTCTGCTCTTAATCAAGATAGAATTCTCCAACAGTTTACGTGTCCCTATACACCTGAACAAAATGGTGTGTCAGAACGTAAAAAACGTCACATCATGTCTGTTGTTAGATGTCTCTTGCGAGGAATGAATGTCCCGAAATATTTCTGGCATATGGCTGTTCTCACTGCCACATATCTTATTAATCGTACTCCCAGTCGTGTCCTTCAAGGAAAAACACCACTTCATATTCTTAAACCCGATGCTACTCTCTTTTCATTATTGCCTCGAGTCTTTGGATGCACTTGTTTTGTGCAAAATAAGAGTCCTACTCGCACTAAACTTGATGACAAAGCTATTCGATTTGTCTTTTTGGAACATTCCTGCATGTCAAAAGGGTATCGCTGTTATGATCCTGTTACTCATCATATACATCACACTTTGAATGTTACTTTTCTAGAAACTGTTCCTTTCTTTTCAGGTTCTTCTCCCTCTACAGGACAAACACCAGTGGAGCATGTTGTGGCTGAGGATTCCACACTACCTAGGCCCATTCCTATTCTTGATTGCACTGGTTACTCATTGCCCCCTGTTATCCTTCATGATCCATTTCAGGTTTATTCCCGCCGTCCTCGCTCCACTGACCCCCTGTCAACGTCTTCTCCGGATTCAGGTATCTCTCCTTCTCCCTTACCTTCTGTTGTTTTCCCTGATATTGCTTCCCCCCGGTATCCTACCCGTGTTCGTCGCCCCCCAGCTCGGTATCTTTTGGCTGAAAGTACTAATCATACCATCTCCAAGTATATTTCATATCAGGGCCTTTCAGATTCTTATCAGGCTTGTCTCAGTAAAATTGACTATGTCTCTATTACTCGATCTGTTCACGAGGCTCTCCAAAATCCACAGTGGGTGAATGCTATGAAAGCAGAGATGGATGCCCTTCAGCAAAATCAGACTTGGGAGCTTGTTGATCTACCTGCTGGTACACGCACAGTCGGTTGTAAATGGGTGTTCAGGCAGATGGATCTATTGATCGATATAAGGCACGTTTGGTTGCCAAGGGATTTACTCAGGTCCCTAGTAAAGATTTTGGGGCCACCTTTGCTCCGGTGGCTAAGTTGACTACTGTTCGTCTTCTTATCTCATTAGCTGCTTCTTTTGATTGGCCTCTTCATCAGCTTGATATTAAAAATGTGTTTTTGAATGGAGACTTGACTGAGACGATTTATATGGATCCTCCACCGGGATTCCGGCCTCAGGGGGAGTGTTCTGGGAAAGTTTGTCGTCTTTGAAAGTCTCTCTATGGCCTGAAGCAGTCTCCTCGTGCATGGTTTAGTCGGTTCAGCGATCTGATTCTCAGTATGGGATTTATACAGTGTCATTCAGATCACACATGTTTTATTCGTCGCCAGTCTCAAGGGAGATGTATTATTATCTCTGTCTATGTTGATGATATTATTATCACTGGAGATGATGCATCTGGAATCACTCAAGTGAAGCATGACTTGGGTACATCATTTGATGTTAAGGATTTGGGCTCTCTTCGTTATTTTCTTGGTATTGAGGTTGCTAGGTCTCGCCATGGTATCTCGTTATCCCAAAGAAAGTACTCTATAGATCTTATTCAAGACACATGTATGCTTGGGTGTAGACCATCCTCTTCCCCTATGGACCCAAATCTTAAGTTAACTGCAGAACTGGGAGAGTTATTACCAGATCCTTCGATGTATCAACGTCTTGTGGGTCGTCTTATCTATTTAACGAACACAAGACCGGATCTTACTTTTGCCGTCAGTGTTGTGAGCCAGTTTATGCACTCACCTCGTACGTCTCACTTGGATGTTGTCTACCATATCCTTCGATACCTCAAGACTTGTCCTGGTCTTGGGCTTTTCTTTACAGCTGGAGCACAGTCCGGTCTCTCATGCTTTACAGATGCTGATTATGCAGGCTCTAAGAATGGTAGGCGCTCTACCTCTGATTTTTGTACCTTCCGTGGCAGTCATCTTATATCATGGAAGAGTAAGAAGCAAGCTGTTGTCTCACGTTCTTCTGCTGAAGTTGAATATCGTTACATGGCTCAGGGCACATGTGAGCTGCTGTGGCTTCGATCCCTTCTAAAAGAGTTGGGTTTTCCAGTAGCAGACTCATCCACCTTATTTTGTGATAACAAGTCTGCTATTATGTTATCTTCTGATTCGATCATTCATGAAAGGACTAAACATGTGGAGGTTGATATTCATTTCATTCGGGAAAAAGTTCGATCTGGTGTTATTATTCCAAGTTTTGTTCGTTATTCTGATCAAACCGCTGATATATTTACCAAGTCTATTGGTCCTACACTTCTTCAATCATCTCTTGGCAAGTTGGGTCTCGTCAATATCTTCGCCCCAACTTGAGGGGGAGTGTTGGAATTAAGAGATGTTTAGGGATTTGCTCTCATTCTATTTTTGGTCATGTTTGACCATAGTTATTTTCTTTATTTATTTTATTGATTGTAGATTGATTGTATTTCCATAGTAGGGTGACTTGTAAGTGTATAAATTAGGACTCCAATTGTACATTGAGGATCAATCCAATACAATACAATTTTATTATTTTCTTTTTAATTGAGTTGAACATTGTTGTTGAGAATTAAGTTGAGTTCCGACTTTTGCATTCATTAATTTGGGATTCGCATTGGGAGAATTCACTCATTTAGTTTTGTTGATTATTTCATTTTGTCATCGGATTGTTTGAGTTATGTTCTTAACATTATTTATTTTGAGTTTAAGACTTTGAGTTTGTGAAGAATCGACTTCGTAACTGAATGGATGATCAATGGATGCATGATGGTTTGCTTTTTTATATTGGGAAAGAGATTTTTTGATAGTATTGCAAATGAGACTATCATGCATCGGTTTCAAACTATGAACAGTGATAAATGAAACCACATGTTTTTGTTTAGCATTTTAGTGTATTTTTCTCATTATAAAAAAACAAAATATAAATGTGACTTGAAGCCCTTTGTTCTGCAAGTCCCTGCCAAGGGCCGACTAGTCCCCGCCTAGGTGCTAGGTGAGGGTCCAACACATAGGCGATTAGGCGGACGATTAGGTGGCCCTAGGCACTCCTCTTCCGCCCGACTAGCACCTAGAGATTTTTAGAACATTGTTGACGCCACTCCATGTTAATCCTCGCTCCACCCTTGACTGTAACCGTAGGACACTCTAATAGATGCTCTTGCAGTTAGCTACCACACTCGCTCTTACTTTAATATCTATACCCCAAGATCGAGAAAACCAATCTGACATGGATATGCTTTCCAACAAGAAATAAATTGGAAAAGAGTGTAGTACAACACAGTATGTTGTAATTTATAATGGTGCACAACTATATCCTATATGTGTCCACTTTCATAAAATAACAGATAATTATAGATTCAATAGATAAAATGTGACAACATTTGAAATAGCTACGAAATGTTGAATAGATTGATATACTTTGTTGAGCCCATTTCCTAACGGCTTAAGCTTTGGAGACAATTGACAACTTAAGATGGTACCAAGCTTTAGTTTCTGAAAGGTCTTGGTTCAAAACTTCAAATCTCTTTATTTGTTTTCGTTGCCTGTTTGCAATCTGCTTCATCCCTTCGGATTCTACTTAGCTCTATGTATGAATGTAATCTCCACATGCAAGACGGGCTTGCATGTTAGACAAGGTGTTGAATAGTTTGCTATACTTTGTTTGGCCCATTTCCTAGCAGTCTAAGCTTTGGGGAGAATTGGTAACTTGACAGCAAGACCATCTGTTTGCATCCATTTGGAAGGGGTTACAAAAAAATAAAAAGTAACCCGTCTTATGGACCAATAAGTGGCCAAAGGATACAATTCACCAAATACGGCATGAGAACTAGCAGAGAATGTACGGAGTGAACTGATTCTAAATTAAAGTCAGTAAGAACAACAATGCTCGATCAGGTCTTGTTTAGGAGCTTTTTGATAATGCAATAATTCCTTCCAGTAATGGCACCACCATGATTAAGTAAATAGTCGTTTCAAGTATGCTTCTTCTGAAGAATGACCATGAAGACTGAAAGAGGACAGCAACAACACCTATATACCTACAGTCCTGCCACCCAAATCTAGTCTATCATCCAACTCTTAAAGACAGAGCTCTTATGAGAAAGCTTCGCAACCACTAATAATTTAAAAAAAAAACATTTAAAAAGCATAAGGTAGTCACATACTTAATGTGTTGCATTCATCATGCGTAAACTGTCCAACTGAAATATCTCATATTGACAAATATATTGTCAGGCATAAGAATTCTACAACATCCGATTGACCATTTCTCCAATGTGTCTATCAATCTCACAGTTTTCATAAGATATGTGCAATACTGATGCTCTGGATGATAAATGAAAAAAACATGGTAATGTGCACAGAAAGTGATTTGAGTCTCTGGATCAATCCCTCTGAGGCCTTTTGGTTTTGATTTGGGGGCAAGATTCTACAACAAAACATTCATTTAGTTCCTCGATTTTTATGGTATAAAGGGACCACTATTTCAGTAGTTTTATGAAAGCAACCACTTTGTGCATATTGCTAAAGATTAGATCCGTCTCCAATCCTTACTCCGCCATACCCTCAATGTTGGGGACTACATGAGTTATGTTATGTTTTCTTTTTCACTTTAATACTAATTTCCACACCAAAACTTTAGTCCTCGTCTGAATTTCATCATGACCTAGAACATTTAGAGTGTCAACGTCAATACCATTGCTTTCTATTACTAACCTAGTAGGTTCGAATGTTTCAAGTTGGACTCCCCAAAACTGTCACTTGTAGACGCACCTTTTTCACAAGACATAGTTACATGTACATCAGAAGAGCATCAAGAGGATGCATCAAATGCACACACTATAAGAAGCGTACAAAAACAAACAAACTAGAGGATCCAAACTATAAAAAGGACTTCAAGACTACAAGCAAAGTGGATCTACAAATTCCACAAAAGCACGAAGGCTTGGAGTCACAGACCTCGTTGACACCAATTGTATAAATTTTCTCAAAAATGACTCTTGCCTCCTCATTATCACTTATCAATTTTCTCGTGCCCCACCGACTGATGCAAGAAAAGCGAATCACCTCTCGCCGAGGGCTCGCGTAATGAGTATCATGATTTTAGAACCCAACTCTATTTATTAGTCTGAGCAAGATACGACTTATTTGAAATTCATTTTTTGAAATGAATAATTCATAAAAATCAATTTTTTTGTGGGATTCCAGGTACTCTATAGTTCTTTCTCGTTGAACTTTCATAAGGGAACCTACCTTCCAAATGTTCCTCCAAGGGAACTCCATCATTGGCGTATCTCCAGCTTCCGTGGAGAAAGAAGAGACATCAAATCTCCCATTCCACTAGCCTATCCAACTATGGTTCTCATCTCCTAGACCAACCCTCGACGGTCATATAGCAATGCTAGCAGGCTGAAAAAAGCCGGTTTGCTTCTATCTGTGAAGGAACTCATGAGGCTCATATCCCAGAAAGCTTCATCACCCTGCCCTTGCAAATAATCATCTTTGTTTGTTTGACGTTTCTTATAAAGTTATAATCACCTCTCTAAATATCACTTCCTTGGAAGCATAAAGTTCAATGTAACATCCAAAATCATTAGTTATAAATGGTTGGGTCATTTACGAATGCTTTTCAAGTGTAGGTAAAGGTTACTGAATGCTTAATTTTGTTTTATGTCACAAAATCCATCAATGTAAATTGACAAAAGCATACACAATTTTGAATCTTTAAACTAACAAAAGTGCAAATTTATCCTTCCAAGTCAATGGCATGTACTTTTTATCCGACACTCGTGAAATAGCACAATCATGTAAATTACTTATGCTCTGGATTTTGAATGAAGAAAGCAAGTTAATGAGCATAGAAAGTGAATTGGGTTAGGCATGCCCTCTTTGACGCCTTACGGCTTTGATTTGGAGGCATGATACCACGACATAATGTCCCTTGAGTTTCTCGATTTTTGGAAGTATAGGAGGCATTATTTTGAAGATAGAACTTTCTGGGAGCAGCCAGTGTATATATTGTGAAAGATTGGGTCTGTCTCCAGTCCTCCCCGTGCGACCCCCCCATCAATCGGGGATTACATGGATAATGTTATTGTTGTATTGTTGTACCCATGAAATTTCACAACATAGACATCTTATCACTATCACCAAAGTTCCATGATTTTGATTATTTGATCTCGCATACTGACAATACATCAATAAAGAACCATGTATGATACGATCCCACTATTGGATAGTTGATGTACATTATTGAGCCTATTTCTAACAACCTAAGTTTGTGGATAATTAGTAACTTAATATGGTATCAGAACTTTGATTTCTAAGAGGTTTTGGGCTATTTGCATTTGTTACTCGTTTGCATTTTGCTTCTCCCCTTCGCACGCAAGACGGACTTCCAAGTGAGGAGATAATTGGTAACAATTGGGGTCGGCTACATATTGGTAACTTAACAACTTAGATATAACCAAATGAATACAATTAGATACATATTGGTAACTTAACAACTTAGATATAACCAAATGAATACCATTAGATATAACCAAAACAAAACAAACTGGGTCTTGAGTCCCAACAATTGGGGTCGGCTACATGAATCCTTTTTTTCTAGTGTGCTCTGTCGAGTGCATCGTGTTTCATTATACCTAGTAAAATTAGATTCTTACGAACTATCACTTTTAAAGACAATTTAGGTCTATCACTCCCCTTAGTGCTACCATATATCATAATCATATCACTCATCCTAACTACTGCGTCAACATACCTACAATAGACATGTACAAACCACCTTAATTTATTCTCTTATCTTAGTTTCTTGCGAATCTCTCTCTACCATATCACGAATATTTTCGTTTTTAATTATATCTAGCAAAGTTTTACCACATGTATCTCAACATTCTCATTGCATCTACACTCATCTTACTAACATGTTGTTTCTTAGTCGTCCAACACTTATGGCCGCACGATAGAACTTCTCTTTTAACTTTGCAAGTATGCAACGATCGCACAATACTCCCAAAGCACTCCTCGACTTGATCCATTCAACTTGAATTATGTGCGTAACATCCTCTACAATCACTCCATTCTTACTAACAATTGAGCCAAGATATTTAAAACGCTCACTTCTTGGTAATTTCTAATTTTGGAGGGTTACTATGTTAACATTAATACTTTGACTATCACTAAACTTGCATAACATGTACTCTGTCTTAGTCATACTGATACTAAAACTTTGTATCTCTAATATTTCTCTCCAAGTTTCTAATTTGATATTAACACCTCTTGCAGCTCCATCTACCAAGACAATATCTGCAAACAACATACACCATGAGATATCATCTTCAATGGATCTAGTTAATTCATCCATAACTAGGACAAGAAGATAAGGGCTAAAAGCATACCCTTGATATAATTCTACTGTGATTGGGAATTCATTTGTACAAAAAGTGATGGCTTCAAACTATAGCTCCTCTTGGTTGCTGTCCAAAATAGTATGAACGAATTGACTACGAAACATACGACAACCAGAAGAATA
>NMUG010002650.1:0-15714 GCA_002855965.1 Monotropa hypopitys
AGTGGATTGAAATTAATCTAAGGATTGAATCCTTCCCTTCTTATCTTAAATTCTCCTAGAGTGTTATTAATCCCTATTTTTATTCGAACTTCAGAAAAACCAGTTCCTAAACATCTGCAAATCTGGAAATCTGTCACCATTGCACACCAATTATCACTCATAAGCACCCACAATTGAATTATACTTAAAGGCAGCTGAATTCCCTGAGAAGAATGACCTGGACTTTCCAGTTTTATTATGCTTGGACGATATGGTTGGAATTCACTTATGCTTGAGTGGAGTTCATTCCTGATTTTCACTTCTCAAATTGTGCAACACTAGTTCTTTAAATCTTCTTTTTAATGACCAAGCAAACACCGCGGTTGTCCATATCCGATCTTCTCCCTTGGCGACACAAGGGAGTCAAACAGGACTCGTCCTATCCTGTATCGGCATGATCCCACTTGGCGGCTCAAGGGGTCATGACGGGCATCATACACATAAAGGTCGTAACACGGGTAGGGCAACAAAATCCTAAACTCGGATGGGTACCAATAAAACAACACGTGAACATCAGTAGCCCAATTGCTTTGCAATGCCCACTAGGGGAAGGGTATCGCTAGCCCAATTGCTCCATGAGAAACCCACGAGTATTGTTAGCCCAATTTCCCTCCAATACATCGTATGGGACAACCCACTTGCTCTATCCAAATTCCCAATTGTTACCCTCATACACGATTCAATCATCTCCTCACATGATCTTTGGTTCTTAAATTAGGTGACGCATCGGTGATGGATTCAAGATTGAGAACGAGTGATCCTCGTGGGATTCATCCCTTATGTTTGATGTTCATTGAATACATTGTGTTCATTATTAAGTCTCCTCAAACCACCAATCCTCCTTGACTAAATCAAGGGCAACACCCATCAAGATCAATGCGTCTCCACCGCCACGACACCAAAAGAAACCAAGGCTAACCACATGACAATGCAACGACGTCACCAAGGGAGGATCGATAGCCCAATTTCTCCTCGATGTCCACAAGGAAAAGAATGTCGACAGCCCAATTGCTCCTCGACGCGCCCACGGGTATTGCTTGCCCAATTGCCCATCCAATACGTCGCGAGCGAAAACCATCGAACGTGTGGTGCCCGACAATCTCTATGGGACCGATAATGGGGCTCGCAACCCAAATTCATTCCATTACTCATCCTTACAAATAATACGATAACCCAAGACCATAAATCCTCCAACGTGTGACCTACGATTCTAAGGGGAATTTCATTGAACACTTGGTAGCTACAAACTCCAATTCCATGCATCAACTTAACAACCATCAAACTATACCCAAATCACTACTAATGCAATATACGACATCCATTAAGACCAATCCTAGGTCACCCCATCAAACTATACCCAAATCACTACTAATGCAATATACGACATCCATTAAGACCAATCCTAGGTCATCTCAAGCAAGGATATTCCATAGACTGTGAAACTCGAGATTAATCCGAGACAACTACGGAAATGAAATCTATATACACCCATACGGAGTTAAGAATTTACCCACCAGAAAACTGTCAGAGCTCAGAGTCCGTCGGAGAAACATCCTCAACACCGCCACGATCTGAGACTGCCCACACGTAGGTCATCTTGTGCTCTTCAATTTTTGTGGAGGAGTAAATCTCCAAAGATAAATGGATTTGGTGGGAGTGAAGAGAGAAGAGAGGGAGGTTAGGGTTCTTAGAGAGAGGGGAGAGAAATTTCGGAGGAGGGAGGGAGAGAAATGAAGTTATGGGCCAAAAATAGGGGGACCCAACAATTAAAATGAAAAATTTGAGTTCCTCATCCGGATGGCAACTCCCTTGTCCGGACGACCCTTCAGCTTGGTCTGGACGGGACCCTTCCTCATCCCGATGAGAGATCAGAAGGTCCTTCTATGGCAGCCAAACTTCCTTGTCCGGACGACACTGCTCCCTCGTCTGTACGAGCCACCTGAAGGTGCTCCAAAAATGGTTCCAACTCTACCCCAACACTCCAAACTCTATTCCTAACATCACCCCATCCTTCTAAGCATCAAATAACCTCTTAACATCCACCCACAACCTTCCCAAACGTTTCTAAGGATTGATGAACAACAATGACAAAGTTTTCGGGGCCACAATCCGCCAAGGTCTAAGAACCGAGAATAAGAGACCGACAATCGATTAATAAAATTTGAGAGGGAACACATGGGAATCTCTAAAGGTTCATTAGTATGACAGTATCATAATGGGTCCAGAACTGAGATACAGTCAAAGAGAATTGTAACACCCTCAAAAATTTAAATCATTTCATTTTTTGAAGATGCTAATTAAAAGAATATAAATGGCAGAAGTAAAACATCGACCAACCATACTATCCCATAATTACATGAATGATAGAAAGAAATACAAATGGTGCAAGGACAAGAAAATGGAGGACTTTATAATTGCAATCCTTTACAATTTAGAACTAAAATGAATAAATAAAAAATACAAATGATGATAAGGAAAATGACTTATCATCTACTAAGAGGGCAAGCTCCAATGTCTGGCAAGGAGTCCAGAAGATATGATTCCAATCCATGAGATGACCAAGTACCTATAATATAGAGGGTTAGGCACCACCGCTTAGTAGAGAGATTTATATCCAATTGTCTCTAAAATTGGGGTGAACGTGTGTGAGAGGGCAATGAATATAAAATATGCATGCATAGGGATCTCGTTACATGTTAAAAGGTGTAAGACTCACATTTTATTTTTCTTCGACTCAAGACCAAGGGTGATAGTTTTCCAAAAGACTCAACTTGTCAAAACAAGTGAAAAGACCAATAGAGTTCCAAGTTTTCCAAAATGCCCAACTTGACTAGAATCAAGGAGATTAATTTTTAAATTGCCATTTTCCATACTTTGACGAAATCAAAGGTTTTATGTTACAATTCTATACCTTATCGAAAATAAGGATTTTCAAAGTCCATCAACTTATCGGAAATAAGGATTTTAAGTTCAATCAATAAATGAGTTTCGGCAAATTTCGCGCTAGTAGTTCGTCAACTAAACTAACCATATATTTCCTCATATTACCCGACCCGTCAGGAGGGCCCAGTCAAGCCCCCATTGTGTAATGTGGTGAGTGCAATATAGCCACTCAAGGATCGAAAATCCTATAATATAGCCAACTCAAGGTTCAAAAAACCATAATTCTCTTATACTTTCCAAATATTCCAAATCGATATTACCAACATAGATAAATTCAAGTTTTAGGGTCATTTAATCCATAAAATTATTTTCTCAAATCAATTTGACTCGATTAGGGCAAATACCTCCTAATCATACGTGTGACCCAAAATATGATTTAATTCACAATTTTTCCAATTATTCGATTTGATGTGTAAAAAACACTTCTAAAACCCACTAATTGACCATCACAATTAAAATAAATCATTTTCCTCAATTTAACTCGAAAAGCTAGAGTTTTCATAAAAATTAGGGGTTTTCGAAATCAAGTGTGGGATCGACAAATTTAGTTCGTGGAGAGTTCAACGAGACCCTAATCGACATATATACTCAACCAATTGAAGAGTGTAAACTACCTACAAATATGAATTCGTGATATACACATTGTACATGAAATTTCTTATAAAATTTAGAGGGAGAAAAGAGAATACCAATAATGAAAATAAGAGGTATAGATAACTCTACCTTAAACGTAGCTACAAGGAGACCATAAGTTTGGTTGGTGCTCCAATGGATGATCCGAGATCGTGGATGTGTAGAGGGAGGTGAAGGGAGCAACGTTTTGTGAAGTGGGTTTGTTCCAAAACCCCATGGATTGAGAGATTGAGAAGAAAGAATGGAGAGAAAATGAGAGGAGAAGAAAGTTAGGAGGTAGAGAGAGAGAATGAGTTCTGGGCAAAATTAGGGCTCTCCTACGACCAATGGGGTATATAAATGCCCTAGGAAATGACCAAACTACACCTAATTAAGTCTTTCAACTTTTCTGCCCGAAAGGGGTGTAATCGGTAGCGCTCAAAAGGCATAACTGGTTACGAGTGCCTCGGTATTTTGGGAAAACTTGCAAACATGATAGCTGGGAGTATTTCGAGCATAACTTCTTCGTCCGAACTCCGATTGACGTGATTCAAGTTGAGTTGGATTCGTAATTGAATTCTATATGACATTCCAGAAGAAAGAATTTTTATTTGGAAAATGTATCAGATCTAAAAGGATTTAAAATGCGATTATGGGATTACCCGAATACTTTGCTACCATTCGAATTTCATGCCGGGGATTTCTATCCCACCCAGACTCACTTGGAATGACTTGAAATGGTTCTAGATGTCTAAAGATATTTCGAAACTCCAACGATACGATGATTCTAATATTCTTAAAGGAACTACTTCCAAGAAGTGGGAGACGTAAGTTCGAAAATCTATTTATAAAATTCATGAAAAACGAATGGAAAATCTATAAATTTTCCAGAGTGTGACAGGAATACTGGTCCAGAATTTCAATTTTCAATAATCAAAGGTCATACGGTCAAACATAATCCCAGTATCCCAACATAATCAGAGATCGATAACAAAAATATCCAAATATAGAAATCCATTTTATTAGTTCCATAAACTCATTTTAATTCAAAGTTTTGAAATCTCTCACTTTCTAATCTCATATGCCATCTCTGAACCATGTAAATGCCTGGCGTCCCCAGGTGGCAAAGCTAGACGTCTGACACTTTTACTCAATTTACAAATAGTGTGTTAGGATTTACCCCTAACTGGAAGGGCCAGGAAGAAACTAGGCGACCAACCTAGATCTAAGTTCATGCCAGATCTACCTCTAGCTAGGAACCGTCTCAATCTCAAGTGATGGCTAGTAGATTCACAAATATTTTCATATCCATGGAACTTTAAAACAATTTCTAGAAATCAGATAATCCCAGGAAAAATGGGAAACTTCATAAATACATACCAGAAAATCCTTTAACTCTTGAAAACTGTCACTCACTTGATTCGTAGGGTTCGTTGGATTATCCTAAAAATCAAAGAGTAATAATATAATTATTAACGGAAAATTCTTAAAGAATTTCATGATTTGTTTATTTATTTATCTCACCTCTCATTGAGTTCCTTTTAACCTTTTTATTTTGGGGTTATACTTAATTAGGGTTTTCTTACATTTCCCTGAAGTTTTCCGTCAATTTTGATCACATTTTCCTGGACCGGTAGGGGGACTGGTACCCCACAAGTATACTGCTCAGTATACCAGATTTTTCCCTCTCGAGTGGTTGGCTGGGAGGACAATTTGTGAGGATTGGTAGCACAACCATCATACCGGCGAGTGATCCGGTCTTCAATCGGTGCCAAGAACGGTGTTGGGCAGTCGATTTTCTGGATTCGAGAATTTATGATTTGGACCTCGAAATATGTTTTTCGACAAATTCTATGGTCACTACTAGTATATACTACCTATAATCGACCTAAAGACACTTTAAAATGAATCAAAAACACGTTTAATACATTCAATTCAAAATTTCCTAATTTTTTTTTAAATTTAGATTTATAATCAATTTTGAAGTTCTAGTAATCGTTATATATATTAATAGAGTCATTGCGATGTGCTTATAATAATTCTGGCATTGATTCGATCATCATGGCATTTGATTTCTCCGACCGATTCCTCTCTCCCCACCCCTTTTTTTTCTCCCCTGGAGAGTCTCCTTTTTTCTTTTCTTTTTCTAAATTTTCTTTTAGTTTTTAGTCTTTTAAGAGGATAAGAATAGGATTATAATTTAAATTTGATTCCACTTTGAGTTATGCTATGATGCGGGAAGGTGCACCATAATTATGGTGGTCCTTAAATCGAATTTCCATATTTTCAGTATTATACAAAAATTCTCGTTATTCAACTTTTATTTCTAAAAATTTTATTGCACTTCTAAAAATTCTCAAACTTTACCGGAAATTATTATTAACCTTTCGAACCTATTATAGGTTTTTAAGGCTTAATCTTCTTTATTAAGTTTATTAATTAACTTCGATTAATTATAAGCATAGTTTATAAATAATTTAGAAAAATAACGTTATTACAATTCTCCCTAACTTAAAAAAAGTTTGTCCTCAAACTTTAAAAGTACCTGGTGAAGAGAATAGCTCCGGATATTGGACTTGTATTTGCGATTCTTCTTCCCACGTAGCCTCACCGCCTCTTTGGTTGTCCCAGCATACTTTTAACAACAGAATGGATTTGTTGCGAAGCACTTTCTCTTTCTGATCAATAATCCTCAATGGCAGTTCGTCATAGACCAGCATGAAGCTGAATAGGAATATCCAAAAGAATATTTCGTGAAGGATCAATCAAATATCTTCGCAACATTGACACATGGAAAACATCATGAACAAAAGATAACTCCTATGGTAACTCCAACTGATAGCTGACCTCCCCAACTTTATATTTGATCGAATATGGTCCAATAAATCGGGGGTTCAACTTACGTCTCTTTTCGAATCTGGCAATGCCCTTCATAGGCAATACTTTTAGAAACACCTGGTCCTCAATCTGAAATTCTAACGGCCTTCATCTGATATCTGCATAACTTTTCTGTCTGTTTTGAGCTGTCTTTAATCGTTCCTGTATAAGTTGAATTTTTTCATAGTCAGCTAAACAATTTTCGGTCAGAGTCGTTGTCTCTCCCCAATTTCGGTCCAACATATCGGTGATCAGTATTTCCTACTGTATAATGCTTCATAAGGTGTCATGCCAATATTGAATTGATAACTATTTGAGGCAAACTCGATCAGTGGTAGATGATGTTCCGAGCTACCCTGGAAATCCAAAATGCAAGCTCTAAGTATATCTTCCATTGTATGAATTACCCATTCAGTTTGGCTGTCAATCTGTGGATGTAAAGCTGTACTAAACTAAAGTCCAGTACCCATTGCTTTTTGCAAGATCTTTTATAATTTGGATATAAATCGAGGATCACGGTCAGAAATAATAAATACAAGAGTTCAGTGTAACCGGATGATCTCCTGAATATACAATTTCACCAATTGCTCCATGGAATAGGTAGTTTTTACTGCGAGAAAGTACGCAGACTTGGTTAATCTATCAACAATAATCCAGACTGAATTGTTACCTCTCACAGTAGTTAGTAGGCTTGCTACAAAATCTATAGTAATATGCTCCCATATCCATTCAGACACCTGAAGTGGTCGCAACAAGTCTGCAGGTCGCTGATGTTCTGCCTTGATTTGATAACACTCAAGCCAGTGAGATACAAATTGTGGCACATCCCGTTTCATGCCCGACCACCAATAAACTAATTTCAAATCGCGATACATTTTTGTCGTGCCAGGATGAATACAAAATTTGGATTTGTGGGCTTCCATCAAAATTTGCTGTCGAACCTCTGGAATCGTCGGGACACAAATCCGCTCTCTAAACCTAAGGACATTTCATTCATAAGAGAAATCTTCCTTGGGCTCTTCAACCAATTTCATTAAATACAGATCATCAACTTGATTTTGTTTCACAGTTTTGAATGAAACAGGTTGTATTGAAAATGTAGCCAAAGTAGAGGACTTACGACTCAACGCATCTGCTACCACATTGGCTTTACTCGGATGATATTGAATTGTCAAGTCATAATCCTTAATTAGCTTTAACCACCTTCTTTTTTGTAAATTCAGTTCTTTCTGCAAAAATAAGTACTTCAAGCTTTGGTAATCCGTAAAAATCTCACAACTTACCCTATATAGGTAGTGCCGCCAAGTTTTCCATACAAAAATGATGGACGCTAATTTTAGATTGTACGTAGGGTAATTCTTTTCATGTTGTTTCAACTACCAGGAGGTATAAGCAATTACTTTCTTATTCTACATCAACACACACCCCAGTCCCTAATGTGATGCATCACTGAATACCACGAAACCATCTGTGCCAGAGGGTATGGTAAGAATTGGTGTTGATGTCAATCTATCCTTTAGTTCTTGAAATGCCCGCTCACATTGGTCTGTTCATTCATATAGAGTTCCTTTTTGAGTCAATTCTGTTAGAGGCATGGCAATTTGAGAAAAGTCTTTTACGAATTTCTAGTAATAACTGGCCAAGCCAAGAAAGCTGCGAACCTCTGTTACTAAGCTAGGTCATGGCAAGTTAGATATCGCTTCCACTTTCTGTGGATCTACTGAAATTCCATTACCGTCAATAATGCGGCCCAGAAAGGATATACTTGTAATCCAGAATTCACACTTTTTGAATTTAGCATAAATTTCTTTGTATAGAGAGTCTGCAAATACCTTTTGGAGATGACCAAAATGTTGCTCTCGGGTCTTGGAATAGATAAGAATATCGTCAATAAAGACGATAACATAATCATCCAGAAAATGTTTGAATATCTGATGCATTAAGTCCATAAAAGCTATAGGCGCATTTGTAACTCCGAAAGGCATAAATAAGAATTCATAGTGTCTGTACCTAGTACGAAATGAAGTTTTTTTCCACATTGGCTTCCTTCACCTTCAATTGGTAATAACCAGACCGGAGATCAATTTTAGAGAAATATTGCGCTCCATGTAACGGATCAAATAAATTATTGATCCATGGTAAAGGATATCGGTTTTTAATTGTCACTTTATTCAATTCCCGATAATCCACACATATACGCATAGTGCCATCCTTATTTTTCACAAAGAGGACTGTAGCACCCTAGGGTGACACACTCGACCTAATAAATCCTTTTTTAATTAATCTTCCAGTTGAATTTTCAGTTCTTTTGATTCAGCTGGCACCATCTGATACGGTGATTTAAATATGGGCTGAGTTGCCAGAACTCAGTCAATAGAAAATTCGATCTCTCGATCAACTAGAGATCCGAGTAACTCTTTTGAAAATACATCCAAAAATTCATTGACTATCGAAATATCAGATATAGAAGATTTTTCTTCCTCTACAATCAACACATAACAAAAATATCCCTGACACCCCTTCTGAATTAGCCGATAGGCATGAGTAGAAGAAATAATATAAGGTAGAGTAATAATTTTCTTCCTCTCAAATGAAATAATTGGTTGCTTAGGGATTTTGAAGATAATTTGCTTGGATTTATAATCGATTAAAGCATTGTTGACAAACAACCAGTCAATGCCCAATATGATATCAAAGTATGTCATCCAGAGAGGAATAAGATCAATACAAAATTTTCAATTACCAAGACTAATTTTGCAACCCTTATACACAGTAGAGACTATAATGCCTCTACTTATTGATTGAGATATGCAGAGTTTATATTCCAAGGGCATGCTTTTTATAGGAAACTGAAGTCGGGGTTTAGCTTTTCGATCATCGAGGATTGAATCTTCCACCTAGTTGCACAAATAGAATACGTTAGGCTACCGTCAATGTCACCGGTAGACCCTCCGATGATTAAGTCAGTGAGGTTACTAGAGAGAGAAAGCGATTTGACACAGTTTTGGCTTTGAAATCAATGTCTCTCAAATAGGGAATGCTCTCATCCTTTTATAGAATCATCAGTGAGTGTTTGATATGCACTTCGGCGCAAGTGAGTCTCTATCCCATTTTTTGGGCAGTGCACATGTCATGTCTCTACGCATGGGTGGCTGAGTGGCAGGTCGGCGGTCGATAGCATTGGGTGGCTGAAAAGCTAAAAAGTGGACTGACATGTTGCAGAAATCTCAGAAAGCTGATTCCCTTGTCAGGCATATGTCTGCCATGAGTGGAAAATCCGATACACTGCCCCGAGGGAATATTCTCCACAGATCCCAACTTGCCTTGCATGCCGACGCGCAGCTAATATCGGAGCACTGGCATACTACCGTGGAAAGGTATGTTCTGGGAGAATGAGATGTCAGAGCCCCAACGAACTTGTGGCTAGATGAAGCACTGTGCTACTCGCCCTTTGGCAAGCCGCCCTAACACCTTCCTGCTCTCTGCTTCCTTTTGCTGCGAGTGCCGACGAGGGCCTGGAACCCTATTGATGGCCATTGGAATTCATTCATACCCTTACAGAAACTGAGTAGCTACTGATGCAGATATAAAAGAATGGGTCGAATCAGAGTCGACCAATGTATACAGTACCCGATCAAATAAATATATAATACATGCGACCACCGAATTTGCATTTTGAGCATCTCCTGGAACCAAGGCAAATGCTCTTCCCTATCTCCTATTGTTGATTGGTTTCGTCTTGACTACTGATCGTGGTACGATCTTTGCTGGCGGTGTTGGTGTTGGTGCTCCAATAAGATTAAAAGGGCATTCTCGAACACGATGGCCCTGTTGACCACAACGGAAACATGTACCGATATTCTAAATACATTCCTATGCATGCCTTCACTAACATCTAGGACAGACAAGGATGGTACTATAGGGTTGAGTATACACAGGCTTCTTGAAATTTATTTGTTGCCCTGGTCCGCTGCTGGAACTCTCCATATTCTATTTCTTAGTCTAGTTGCCATTTTGATCAGGTCTTGACCAATTGCCTGCATTCCTTTTCTACTCTGCAAAGGCTTTACTTTTTGTTCAAATCAAACTCCGTCATTAAGGCGACGTCCAGCACCTCAGAATAAGTTGGCAACTTTAGCAATCTAACGTCTAAATTTATTTTTCAACCGAAGTCGAGCTTCAAATTTTCTCGCTTTCAAGTCTTAAGTTGCCACCATATGTGTAGGAAAACGACTGAGTTTTGTGAATTTCTTATCATAGTCAGATACAGTACCATTTCCTTGTTGGAGAGTGATAAATTCCAGGCACTTGTTGTCTTGGATAGATTTTGGAAAGTTCTTCTCATAAAATGGTTCTAGAAACCACGGTCATTCAATCCCTAATCCCATATCCCTCCTTGAAAGCCACCATCTGTGCACATATCCTTCAAACATATATGATGCCAAAATCACCTTTTTGGCTTTCGAACAAGGTAAGACAGAGAAAATCTTCTCTATGATCAATACCCAGGCTTCAACTTTATTTGGGTCGATCCCTCATTCAAATGCTAATGGTTTCATGCGTTGAAAATCCCTTACTGAGACTTCTTCATCTTCCACTTGATTATTTCTTACCACAATAACCACCATCCATGCTAGAATCTGCTCCACCCGACCCATCTGATCAACAAGTGGTGGTTCGGGGACTTATGGATGTTCCATATTTTCTTCTGGATGGTCCTCCATTATCTATATTCCACAAAACATAACTCAATGAGATATCATATACTTTATATCATATGCACTTACACTATCTTAAGACTTCCTACAACTCTGAGACATTTCTAGTTTGAAAATATTTCGAATTCCATTTTATTTTATTTATAAAAATATAATTTTACATTTTATCTTATCTAAGAGTATTTACCTCAGATATACAATGAAGTATCGGTGGTCGACCGAACTTCAATCCACATCCAAGTCCATACCTCAAAGTTTTCGAAAACAATCTATCGCTTATATTGTGCACAAATACCCTCACTAGGGTAATTTTCGTATAATATTCCTCATAGCTTACATCTCATTACCTGGATTACATGACACCGAACTCTGATACCACTAAACTTTGTCATGATCCTGATCCATCCTCTAAGTTATCGTAACAAAGTGCCAAGTGATTAATAAAAACACCTAAGATGATTCAATCAAAATCGCTGAACAAAATTATTAAATGAGGATGCAGAATACAACAGAACATAATTACATATTTGTGGTGACCGGTTTCTGCCGGGCGAGCTCTTCGGCGGCTGATCCTTCGGATGTGAGGTATCGGTTATGGCCGACAGTCTTGTGTGGTCCCTGCAGGAAAGTAAGAAGGGTCCCCCTGCTTGGCTTCTGCAAAATAGAGTTTAGTGCCCGCCGGTCGGTTTTGACCAACGGGGCCTCCGATGCTTAAGTTAGTAACTGTTTGAGGAGAGGTTAAAGCAAACGAGAGGAGGCCGGACGGTAGCAGTCGGAGATCAAAAGTCTGGATTGTTCAATCGATCCCGTGAACAGTACCCACAGGTGGTATTTATAGAGAAATATTGACTTGGGGCTCAAGAATATTGAGTGGGCTGTATGTCGGGGCCCCTTTAGTGGGCCTAGACGGTTGCTAGTCCGGGTTAGGTCGTACGGACGGGGCATCACGCCGGATCCCCCACAACAATGACAGGAGGGTGTCCCTCCGGATGGTCCGGTCCGTTCGGGAGTGGGTCGCGAGGCAGCAGAGAGTACCACCGAAGGAAAAGCTGTCCGGATAATGGCGGTCGGTCATGGCATGGACCTTCCGGTCTGGACCGACTTAGTTGCCGAAGCCTTGGTGATAGACTATTCTCCTGGAGCATAGGTCCGGTCACCACAATAGCCCCTCAATCTTTACCAAATTTTTGGAAAAGATTGAAACTGGACTACCGGACGCCATGCTCTGGGAGGAAGGTCGCGACAATTTTCAACTTGGTGTCATTTGTGACGTCACCTGACAAGCGTCAGGGCATTGATTAGACACGACTGTCGGGTGTCGCCACGTGTCACGCTCCGATTTGTGGGTCAAACTAACCGCCTCGGTGTGTGTGCGGAATCATTAATGCTTACAGCTATGTCCCGTACCTGGGGGAAACCTATAAATAGGCCTGTCCGGTATGACCTTCGGTGTTCTTTTCTGTGCGTAAGAGGCCTCCAGAGAGCTTCATTCCCTTCGGCAACTGCATTGCTTTGCTTTGTCATTGATCAGATAGTCGACCTGTCTTCTTCTTCTTTGCATTCTGAGCTGGATCCTTCGTTTCAGCCGACTCCTACAGAGCTTACACCTGAAGCCAGCTCGAAGATGTCGTCGCCCACCAGAGGCGCTATGCCCGGAGCATCATCCTCGAGGCGGCCTCCGGTCAGCGGCCGATGCAACATTGTTCGGCAATTCTCTGATGAGGTTGAACCCACATACGCGGCTTTGGGAGGACGGTCGACTAGTGTATTAAGAGGGTCACGGAGGAGAGCCCAGAACGAATCCTGTCCCTACCTTCGTTTCTTTCGAGGAGGAATTATCGAGTTTGAGGAGTTCTCCCGTCGGTATGAGATTTCGAACATCGTGACTTGTGCGGAGGTCGGGCTGGTGGTCACATACTCGGAGGACCACATTACTGTGCCATTGATGGTCGTGACCGAAGGCCAGCTGAAGTTTCCTTTGTCTCCGTTCATCCAAGGGTTTTTACATGCATTTCAACTTGCGACGAATCAGTTGTCGGTGAACTGCTACCGGACCATCAGCTGCATCCGGGTTTTATGTAATAGGCACGATCTTGAATTCCTTCTGCCGGACCTCATGGGTTTGTTCTCACTATCTCGCAACCGTTCCTCCGGCCGGTACTTCTTCACCCCTCGGAAGCCCTATGGTGACATTTTTATGAGGCTGCCGGATTCAGAGAAGTGGGGGAACATCTTCCTTCAGATTTTTGGTGAGTATAGCTTCCGCCCGGATGAGGATCACCGAAACCGTATCCCAACCAAAGATGGAAGGCCTGACGTGTCAGCAATATCCAAACACTTGAGATCCACGACGTCACCTGCCCGGATCGCAGCCCTTGTTAGATGTGAAGGCAGGGATGCTCCTACCCTCCTGGGATACGAGCCAACATACAACAGCTTTCTTGAGTACTGGAAAGTAAGAGCGAAGAGGAAGCTGGGAGAACATCCGGAAGCACCAGCCCCTGTCCGGAGGCATATGACCGTCTTTGAATTCTTTGAGCAGATGGAGGCTCCGGGTGGATCGATGCAGGAGCCGTCAGAGAGGGCTGCAGAAGGGATACCTGCGCAGGCTAGGGATGTTGATCATCCAGAAGATGCACCTGATGGAAATCAACCGAAGCTACTCTCGGTGAAAGAGGAGCCTTATGAAGAAGAGGAGGTTCCAGAGGGCACGAGATATAGACTCCGGCCGCCGCGGCGGACATTCGTGCCAGGACCTCCCGAGCCATGGGCCCCTAATTTCAAGAAAATTGACAGGACGGTCGTTCTTACGACGGATGGTGTTACGGTTGACCCGAAGGTCGCATACCCTCTACTCCGGGCGCTGTAACTTCCGGTTGACATGAACGCTATGCCGACCTCGATTGAGGATATGTATGATTACGCCGACTCAAGTCTTATAAAGGTATTCCCATTTTCTCTTTGTCGGACCTCTGAGGATAGCTGTTATTCTGATCATTCCTTGTCAAATGTAGGCCTGTCAGAGTCTTTCAGGCCTATACAGGACCAGTCAGAAGATACTCCGGTCATCGTACAAATTCGTCCAATATGCAGACCAAATGGGGGTCAAGCTGAAAGAGACGGAAGATGAAAGAAATTATCTTCGTCAGGAACTCGAGGTGATGACGGCGAACAGGGACCGGTGGAAGAAGAAGTTTGATGCCGGACCGAGCAACGTTCCTGAAGCTTGGGGAGTCAGCCAGGAAGAGCTAGAGAAGGCGGTGGCCTAAGCCGACAAGAATGCCTACATTGAGGGTCTCAAGGCTGCCAGGGAAGTTTACAGTGAGGAAATGGAGGAGGTGTGCCCGAAAGCTCACGAGATCGGCTTCAGGGGAGGCTATAGCATGGCCTTCCACGAAGCCTGGCAGATGGCGTTGGATACGTCTGGAATCCCTGCAGACTATTCTTTCCGGATGAATGTAGTTGTGCCCGAACGCACAGTCCCTCCGCTGGAATTCCCGGACGATTATTTTCCGTGTGTCCCTCCGCCGGATGTTCCAGTGGTGGCACCGGAGATTTTGGTTGTTGATATGCCGGAGAGGTCAGGTGTGGATTTGCCGGAGGGAACTTCCAAGGACACACCGGAGGCTGTTTCGGTTATCTTGCCATAGGGAGCTCCCAAAAGCATACTGGAAACTGTTTCGGCTAGTTTGCCGGAGGGAGCTCCTGCTGCTGTGCCGGAGGCTACTCGTTCGGAACAATTATAATGTCGCTTTCTTTTGTTTTCCCTGTACACATCATGTATTGTACTATAGTTATGAAAAATGTTAATTAATGTTACCTCATTTTCGTTGGCGCGTATGAGATGATAATTGTTCCAGAAGTAGATCCGGATAACGTGCATCCGGAGGCCTCTCGCCGGAGGGCAATAATTGGTTTGATAATATTAATAACGGATGTCCGGATAAATGTTGATAATAGTTGACCGCCGATAGCTTGGTCGGATAGATGATAGTCCTGTAGAGGGAAACAGCCCCAGGCTACCGCTAGTTGCTCATAAGATCCTCAAATAAGAGTGATGATCCTGACCTTTGCCGGAGGCATATAAGTGACCCAGATTAGGGTAGTGTCTAGACAAATATAGAGTTCCGTGATGCATGGACTTCCAGATTGATACCAGAAATGTGCATAAGAGAGCCCCACAATAAGGGGAGGCGTCCGGATTGTCGGGAAGATAGCCTTGAGCCATAAGATGGACGGCAGGTTATAGCCGAGTCAAAGCTCGCGCCTACCGGAGCCACGATGATAAATAATTCTTTCAGAGTGATAGGGTGGACGGCAGGTTATAACCCAGTCAGAGCTGGCGCCTTCCGGAGCCACGGTCTTCATTGCAGCGACCCGGCCAAGCCAGACGGTCGGTCTTCAGGATGGGTAGACAATCCAGAGCCATGGTGATGGACAGTCGGGTTATAACCGAGTCGAAGCTCGCGCCCGCCGGAGCCATGGGATGGACGGCAGGTTATGACCCAGTCGAAGCTGGCGCCTG
>NMUG010002651.1:0-15710 GCA_002855965.1 Monotropa hypopitys
CGTTTTCTTCACAAATGCACTCCAAATCCCAACTCCTCAAGGATCATATTCATACAATCTCACATGTAGTATGAGTCATGCTCGATACTCGGCTTCTGCACTAGATCTTACAACAACTGTTTATTTTTTGCACTTCCAAGTAACTAGATTTCCACTAATGAATGAACAATATTTTGATGTAGATCACCTATCCGATGGTGATCCAACCCAATCAGTATCGGTGAAGGCGTCAACACGTACGAAGAGCAGCTTCTCAATGTGGAAGTCGAGGAGCTGAGATAAACTGGCTCACCATACTAACAGCGAATGAAATATCAGGAAGGTAATGGTGAGATAATTCAATTTGCCAACCAAACAACGGTACTGATTTGGATGAGAAAGAATCTCCCCTTGAATAACACAAAGCTTCTTGAATAACACAAAGCTTGACATTGGGATACATAGGAGTCCCTACAGACCTAGATCCCAATAAACCAGTCTCTTTCAAAATATTCAAGGCATGTTTCTATTGGGTTAGACTAGTCGCATGCTTTGATCTAGCTACCTCGATACCCAAGAAGTATTGCAACTTACCCAAATCTTTCGTAAACTGACATTGCAAAAATTGTTTTAGCTCATCAATACCTTTCTGATCATCTCCGGTAATGATGATGTCATCCACATACACAATCACCATTATTTTCCCTCGTTTTGACCGGCGATAGAACATAGAATGATCAAATTGAGAGCGATGCAAGCCAAACTGTATAACAAGGTCATTGAATTTTCCAAACCATGCGCGAGGTGACTGTTTCACACCATAGAGTGTTTTACGGAGACGACATACTAGAGAACGCTCCCCCTGAGCAACAAGCCCGAAAGGTTTCTCTATGTACACCTCTTCGACAAGGTCTTTGTGTAAGAAAGCATTTTTGACGTATAACTAAAACAATAGTCAACCAAGATTTGCAGCATGAGAGATAAGAACCTAAACAGAACTAATATTGGCGACCAGAGAAAATATCTCAGCATAATCAACTCCATGTCTTAGTATACCCTTTGACAATCAAACGTGCCTTATACCGTTCAATAGAGCCATCTAGATGATATTTTACAGTGAAAAACCATCAACAACCGACCGTAGACTTGCCCAATGGAAGAGAAACCAACTCCCAAGTTCCATTTGTGAGTATTCATAATTGAATATATTATGAATATTCCATTTCCTTTTAGGAGTTCTTTTCCTAATAGGAATATTGTAAATATGTTATTGATTTCATTGATTTGTGCTTTCCTTTATTTGTATTTCCTAAGTAGGCTTTGAGCATTCTATATATTTGTACATTCTCTTTTGTATCAAGATATTCAATAATACAATATCAGTTTCTCCTCTCAAAAGTTACATGGTATCAGAGCCAACATTAGAGTTTTAATTTTTTAGGGTTCCATCTGCATCAGCCGTCGTCGCTCTGTCGCCGCCGCCCATCACAGGCGAGTCTCTCGCATCTCTCTTTCTCTATCTCTCGATCACAAACTCTGTCTCACCATCTGGAAATCCCTCGCCATCCATCACTGACGTCATCTCCTTTGACCTCTGACGCTGACGTCTTTGCCTTCGCTGACGCCATTCATTGCCGTCGTCGCCTACAACCGCCGTCACCAGTAGCTATCGTCATAGTTTGCAGATATCTCGTCCCATATCTCTTGTTCACCACGACTGTTCACCATCGCCATTTGCTATTTGGAGTCATCGTCGCCGTCACTATTCTCATCCATCGTCGTCAACGTTTGCATCCAGACACCTTTGGCGTCGCTGTTTGCTACTCCAAGCTTTGTTTCAACTACCAGCAGCCACCCCACAGCTACCGCCAGTAGCCACCGCCAGCAGTAGCCACTTTTGTCGTCGTTGTTTGCTACTCCAAGCTCTATTTCAACTACCAACAGTCGCAGCTACCAGCAGTCACCCCACCGCCGCCAACAACCAACGCCTTTGACGACGAGGTCTATCGCATCTGTTCTCCGCTTTTGCTTCATCATCGTCGCTAGATCCCTCAGATCTTCATCGCCAGATCTTGCTGTTCTCGCCACTGATCTACAGTGATCCTCTAACGTACTCCGGCGACTTGCCTCTGACTGTTCCAGACTTGTTCGGAGACCCTCTAACGTGTTTGACGCCTCTGCCGTCAACATCGTCACAGATTGTTGTGGATCGCTGTTTGAACCCGATCTCCATAGTTTATCTCCGTATCTCTGATTTCTGGGCAGACTAAAGGTTGTTATTTGGTTCAGTTTCTAGTTCTGAGACTTGTTCGAAGACTTTGGTTTCGAGATTTAGGAAGTCAACAACTTTCATTGACTTTTGGTTATCTTAGATCAGTATTTTCATGGATGGAGAGAAAATACGGACTATTAGTTCCTGTTTTCAGTTCGATGAGTGTGCATACTGTCATAAGAAAGGCCAATGGAAGGAAAAATATCCTAAGAGAGGACATCATGGATCATCTGAAACATTGTTGGGGCTGTTTCATCCTCCTGCAACTCTAGCTACCACATCTGAGAGCATTTCTGAGATAAATGACATTCGTGTTCAACTGGCTCAATTTCAGCAGATGATGACTTCCTCTTCCATGTCTGCTCCACCTAAAGCAATGACCTTAGGATCCTCAAGTTTGTTTGGTTCTCTGCCAGATATCCCTACAACTATTTGGATTCTAGATTCCAGTGTTTTGTTTCATATGACACCTCATTTGTCTTTACATCAAAATTGTGTCCCTCCATCTTCACATATAACTATACGTACAGATAATGGTTCTCCCTTGTTTGTTGTATCTATTGGATCTATTCCTATGACGGCATCGTCAGTTGTGTCAATCTCACATGCTCTTTATGTTCCTCAATTATCCGGATGCTCCAGGGTTAGACATCCTTTTTTTTCTTCTGTTTGGCGTGTGCAGGATCAGAAGACAGGGAAGCAGATTGGAACATGGCGTAGGGTTGGTGATCTTTATGTGGTGGAGAGCTTACATATCGATACGTTTTGTACCCCAGTAGCGTTATCCTCATTTCAGTTAGATAACTCTTCCAGTCCTTTCTTTCATTGGCATGCTAGGTTAGGTCATTTGTCAACTGATCGCTTACGATCCTTATCTCAGTCTGGTGTTTTGGGTAAAGTGTCTTCCACTGATATTTCTGAGTGTCAAAGATGTAAACTTGCCAAAATGACAGCTTTATCATTTAACAAAAATAATTCCATATCCACTTCTCCCTTTTTTCTAATTCATACTGATGTCTGGGGACCATCTCCTTATATTTCAAAAAGTGGCTTATCCTATTATGTTTCTTTTGTTGATGATTATTCTCGATTCAAATGGGTCTACCTTATATAATATAGATTTGATTCCTATGAGATTTATCGGTCTTTTCAGTCCATGATAACTACTCGGTTTTCTTCTACAATCAAAATACTGCTATCTGATTTGGGCAGGGAGGATACAAAAGGTGTCTTTATTGATTACTTGACATCTCTAGGTGTCACATTCCTGAAAATTTATTTAACTTTTCCGTACTATTTTCAAATATTATTATATATTTTTATGACTTCCTCGCGAATTACCTCGAATTTATTGAGATTGGGCTTTCCTAAGGCTTAGAATTTGGTAAATATGGGTTGGAAATCTTAGAAGTCAAGTTGGCATTGGAAGTTTGGGTGAGTGGCTTGACCAGTCTTTGGTTTTGGGTTGTTGGCTAGGTTGGTGTGTGTGTGTGTGTGTTGGTTGGTTGGCTGTGTTGGTGTAAGGTTGTGTTGGTGTAGGGCTGTGTTGGTGTAAGGTTGTGTTGGTGCAGGCTGTGTTGGTGCAGGTTGTATTGTCGTGTGGCTGTGTTGGTGTTGGTTGTCGTGTGGCTATGTTGGTGTTGGTTGTCGTGTGGCTGTGTTAGTGTTGGTTGTGTCTTCCGAAAATTGGAAAAGAGAAGGGGTATGCTTTTACGGAAATTGGAGGAGAAGAAGGGTTAGGCTGGATTGGTCTTCTGGAAATATAGGGTGATGTATGTGTTTCCGGAAGTTGGTGGTTGGCTGGGATGAATTTGCCTTAGTCTTCCGGAAGTTGGGAGCTAAACTTCCGAAAGTGCACATTTCGAAATGTGCACACCAGAAAAGAGCCTTGGCTCTTCCGGAAATCCACCTAGGTGTCACATTTCAAAATGTGACACCTCTTCCCTTCTCCGTGTGAAATTCAGTGGAGTCACATTTCGAAATGTGATTTTCAAAATGTGACACTTCCTCTTGTTCTCTGCATGTGTCCAGTGGGCTTGTATTTCGAAATGTGGCTTGAACACATTTCGAAATACGAATGCTCCTAGGTTATTCGACAGTTCATTAAAGGGGTATTCTCGTCTTTTCTCTAGGGTTGTATATATATCATATATGCGCATGTGAGGGTTTTAAAACCCTCATTTGTGTAACTCTCACCCTCTCAGCTGACTCCCATATATATATATATATTAATCTCGCTAACCATCTCTCATCTCTAACTACAAATCCATGGAGATTTGGATCAAAACATCTTCAATGACATTGCTCTGCGCGTCCTCCTCTACGCATTGACGTGCTTGGATCATCCATTGGCGCAAGACCCTCACCTAGGGTGTTTCGAGTTCTTTGTTCTAAGGTAGAGTCTTATATCCCTTGTATCTTTGATTTTGGTCTTCTCTTTTCCCCCTCAATTTTTTCTAAAAGAATGAGGATATTTTCACGAATTTAGTTTGTGGGTCTTGTGAACCCTTCGATTTCTCATATCTATGTGTTCGTCCGTGCGTCTTTGGGTTCCCCACGAACTTAATTTCAAGATCTCATACTTGTTTTGGAAAACCCCAATTTTGATAAAACCCTAGATTTCGAAATTAGTGTAAGAGGGGGGGTATGATTGTTTGAAATGATTAATATTGTGGAAATGGGTCTAGCAAGTGTTTTGACACATTGAAAATCCTTCTTTGGAAGAATGCTTACAAAAATCACGTTTTGGGTCAAAGTGTAAGATTAGGAGGGTTTTGCCCTAATCTAAGCGAATTGAGAATAAGAATAAAACAAACGGTTGATTGGCCTTAACATGATAGAGGAATTGGGTTGGCTATATATTCGGGAATTTTGTTCCCTGAGTGGTGGAATTTGCACTGACGACATTGCGCAATGGTGGATTGCACTAGGCCCTCCCGACGGATCGGGGAATACTAGGAATTATTTGCACGGGTAATCTAGTCGACAGGTTTCTACCGCGGAAGTAGTTGAAACCTAATAACTCTTGGATAATATTGATTGTGTTAGTCCCTTGATTTCTTCAAGGTTGACATGGAACTCTATTGACTTTGTTAATGTGGAGGAAATACCTGGTACTCTATTGACGTCGTCAATGTGGACTAAATGGTGATTTCATCAAGTCCAGCATTTTGGAAAGGTTTGAAATTTATTGGTTCTATCTCCTTTGATTTCGTCAAAGTTGAGCATTTTTAAAAAAAAGACCCAAGTTGAATTTGAGTAAAGAACAAGAATGGTCTTGAGTCGAAATGATTTTTGAAAATGAAAAGAGCTCCTCATGCATGTATACTTCACATTCCTTGCTCTAGCACACATGTACAGCAATTTTAAAGATATTTTGATATAAACTTCTCTAATAGACTTTTGCCTAATCCTCTATTTTTAGGTATCGGATCCTACTTCTGGATTGGAACTGGACCTTTCAGATTTTCCTTGACGGCATTGGAGTTTGGTACCTTGGTAGTTGATAGGTCTTTTCTTCTTGTCATTCAATGTATTTTATTTCCTTATTCCCGGTTGTAAGTTGTAAAAGCTTTGTAAACATTGTTTATCTTATTGCATGTGGATGTGCAAATAATTTCCTTCATTTGGCATGTATGTATGAGAAATAACATATGGATGGTAGTTATCTTCTCCCTTTCTTATGATTTTCTATTCTTTCAAAAAAATGGTTTAAAATCCGAGTTGTTACACTAGGTACCATACATCAGTCCTCTTGTAGTGGCACTCCTGCTCAAAATGGTCGTGTTGAACGTAAGCATCGTCATCTTCTTGAGACCGCTAGATCCCTTCCCTAGTTGTTTTGGGGGTGAAGCAGTGCTCACTGCTGCATTTCTCATCAATTGTATGCTCGCTCCACTTCTATCTCGAAAAAAACCCTGTGAGGTACTATTTTCTACCACCCCCAATTACTCGCTTCTTTAAGTATTTGATTGTGCATGTTTTGGTCTTCTTCCTAAACAAGCATGTACTAAACTCAGTACCCGATCTACTCTTTGTGTTTTTCTTGGTTATAGCACCACTCAAAAGGGATATCGCTGTTATGATCATGTGTCTCAGCATCTCTCTACCTCCCGACATGATGTCTTCCTTGAGCGTCTTCCCTATTATCAGCTTCCATCTGCCTCTCCCTCTGTCTCCAAACAGGAATTACTATCCATTGATCCATTTCCTGATGAACTCACCTGTGACGATTACATATCTACTGTTTCTCCTGATCCTATGCATATTTCAAATACATTCTCTCCTGCTGCTCCTTCTCGGGCTGCCCTTCTGGTCTACTCACGATGACGACCATCAGAACCACCCACTCCTCTCCATGCCTTTACTGCCTCTGTGGATTCTGATTCTGATCCTGCTCCTCGCCGCTATCCACTTCGTGATAGGCGCACTATGCAAAGGTTGGGTTTTCTAACACATGTTTTTCAGTATTTCACTGTACTGCTTTATCTTCTATACATTCTTATTCTGAGCATCGGTCTTATAAAGATCCTAAGTGGGTCATTGCTATGGAAGAAGAGTTTTCTGCTCTTGCCAAGACTTCTACGTAGGATATGGTAGCTTGTCCTGTTGATAAAAACATTGTTGGTTGTAAGTGGGTTTTCAAAGTTAACACTAATTCTGACAGGACATTAGAACTCTATAAGGCTCGTCTTTAGCCAAAGGGTTTTTCCAGGAGTATGGCATTGACTATGAAGAGACTTTTGTACCAGTTGCCAAAATGACTTTTCTTTGGACTCTGATTTCTATTGCTGATGCTCAATATTGGCATCTATATCAGATGGATGTTAAAATGCTTTTCTCAATGGTATGCTGACAGAGGAAGTTTATATGCGTCCCCCTCCTAGCTTATCCCATTCTCCTGGATATATTTGTCGCCTTCGGCGAGCTTTGTATGGCCTTAAACAGTCCCCTCGGGCTTGGTATGATCGCTTCCAAGGCGCGGTCACTCAGCTCGGTTTCTTCCCCAATGCTCATGATTCAGCATTGTTTCTTCTTCACAGCACCAATGGACTTGTTATCTTGCTTATCTATGTTGATACAATCATCACTGGATCTGATTCTGCTGCTATTGCTCATGTCAAACATCATTTGTTTGATACATTCGAGATGACAGACTTGGGGCATTTGCGTTATTTTCTTGGTATTGAAGTTGTATACTCTCCCAAATGCTATTTCTTGTCTCAAGCTAAGTATGCAAATGAGATCCTTAACCATGCTCGGCTTACTGACTCCAAGACACCCGCTACACCGATTGAGCTTCATGCTCAATTTGCCCCCACTGATGGAGAACCTTTAAATGACCCTACACTTTATCGAGAGCTTGTCGGATGCTTGGTTTATCTGATCGGGACTCGTCTAGATCTGGCATATGTCGTCCATATTGTGAGCAAGTTTATTTCCGCCCCTCGATCTACCCATTGGTCTGCTTTCATGCGTATTCTACAGTATGTCTGAGGCACAATATTTCAAGGTCTTCTTTTGTCCTCCACTTTTTCTTTAGAGTTGAATGCTGATGCTGATGTTGATGCTGATTGGGCTGGTGATATGATGGACTGTGACGTTACGCGGAAGCTTATGGCAATACCTAGAGGGGGTGAACAGGTTGCCAATTAAAATTTACTTGCCAATATAATGAATTTACTTTTTCAAATAATTATTTAACTCAATAAAGTATTTGTAATATCCCAAACTCCAAAACACACTAAAAATAAAGAAAATTATAAAACTTCTTTGCTAAATAAAAACCTCAAGTAATATTTGCCAGTACAGGATAAAAAAATCAAAGGTGACCTCAAAATAAAACCAACAGTGCCACAAGTACTCATCAATTCACAAAGATGGAAAGCATCAAGGCGAAGCAACTAAATTACTATCATAACTTCATTACATGTCTCTGAAATATAAAACGATAAGAATCTACCAAAAGTACTAAGAACAGTCTCCAACACCGAGAATCCTCCACAAGATGACACAAGCTCATCAATCTCATTCAAATATCCATTTTCCTCCAGCCTTGTAGTAGACCGCTAATCCTGTGACCTATTTCCAAGCCAAAGATAAGAAAACAGAGTGTGAATATGATATTTTTAACTTCCAAAACTCAAGTAATATCAATGACAGTAAATCATGAATATGAGCATCAACGACTTTCATTCCAAAATGCATCTCATACATGATACTTTATATATATTGGCCAAAGCCCTTTTTCAAAAGGCTTGAGCATCCCATGCCCTGAAAATAGCTACTACTATAGGTAGTAGTTCGTACGCCCCGCGCACATTCTTAGGTACGTCCCACGCACCCGTTGTACTTACGATGGTTGCCAAGAATTGGACTTACTCAAGTTGCCAATAACACCACCCGTCCCACGGAGGCAATGCATAATATATATACGTGCATATTATGCTTTACATCTCAAACATGCATTATGTCCATGCATATCATTCACATTATGTCATCATGTGTTAATACAACAACCATAACCGTTAACTTCTCATGCAATAATAAACAGTTAACCAAAACAACCTTGCGAATGTACAATTAAAGATACCATATCCTTACACTCACCAGTACCGTTGTTCAAAACTTCTCTTTTCCCTTGAGTGAGGCCTCAATGCCCTCCTCGAGTGTTCCTGTCAAAACAACTATATATTTCAATCCACAATATACATATAAATTGACAATGAGTGAAACATTAACATGCTCGACAATAATTTTAAAGGGTCCAAACAATAGCCATCCTTTCCAAAATATCCAATCCTCATAAGAGATCTACTAGGTTTTCACCATATCTAAACTAGGTCATATATATACATGAACCTATGTATATTCACACGGAAATCTTAACAACGCGATTAAAAGACTATCAAATCACAAGGCTCCTCAAGCATCCATATCCATAACCACTTACATGCAAAAATCCTCATAACACCTACAACCAACTCATAAACCATGCACTCCTCTTGGGAAAATCTATAGATCCGGTTGATTTAGACAACATAATAAAATATGGGCTTGATACAAAAACTAGCCTCAAGGTTTGTAGAAAGATAAGGAGAAAAAGTTCACAAAACACAATAGTTTAGAGAGCTTACCCAAGGATTGAACCACAAGAGAAATCATTTCACCAACTTCGCAAATCTCCTTCTCATTCAAGCTTTAGCAATGAAGACTCTCTCCTTCTCTCTCTCTTTTCTCTCTAGGTTTAGGGAGTTAGAATGGTGGCTAATGAGGCATATTAGCCCTAAAACATACTAATACACTTAGGTTAAACGTTAAGGGAGTATATGGTAAAAAGGGCCCCTAAAAATTTGCTTTCCGCGTCTTATTTTTAAAGCCCGACTGCCGCGTCGTCCGGACGACCGGGTCCCCGTCCGGACGAGACCTCACCTTGTTCCGGACGAGACCCACCCTCATCCCGACGAGCCCAAACCCAAAACTCCCCAAACTTTCTGCTCCATCGTCCTGTTCCCCGTCCGGACGGCCAACCCTTCGTCCGGACGAGCCATCCTCCCGGTCCGGACGAGACTCACCAAGACCTCCAGCCAATTCACTGCTCCGTGGTCCGGACGACCCCACTCCTGGTTCGGATGAGAATGCCATTTTGGTCCAATTTCTTCACCAAACTCAAATCCAACCTTCCCAACTCAACTCCTAACACTCTCTCAACATTCTCAATCACAAATTTGCATTCTAAGATCACTCTATGACTTTCCGAAATCTAACACCGCTTCATTTCAAAACCTCAAGGATTAAAATTCATGCTAATTATATAAGTTAGCCTTAACCTCACTTCTTGACCTCAAACACATCAATCACCTCTAGATTCATCTACCATCACAATTTTAAAAGATTAACCTCAAGGTCCAAATCCGATTATTTAATAAAGAACACTAATTATTTATACGAAATAATTAAAAGAATTGAATGAAGGTTACGGGTATTACAGTATTTCAATTTCCTGAAAATAAACCAGTGAACGATTATGTTAAGTATTAAAATGATTCTCTTTTTATAAAACAATCCCAACTCCTTGATTTGTTTAAGCACATGCAACTTGTGACAATAATGTGTAAACTGAAATAATCACGAAAGTGAAACAATCACAGGTGCAAAAGAGTGTAAGGGAGAAGAGACAAGCAGTGGCACAACACAAAATATATAGTGGAAACCACTTAGGCATCAATCGATCCCTAAGTGTAAAAACCACTTGACCTAGTCTACAATCCACTAGAAACAACAAAGTTTTAGGATACAAGAGTTACCGAACTTATCCACCAAGCCCACATATCTCCTATCCAAAGCTCCCCGAGCCCCTTCTGCTGTCGTCTAGAAACCACAGTGCCCAGCACTGATCTCCGACTCTCGATCGACTCCGGAGTGCTCCGTCCAAACGTAGACAAGGTCAACCAACAAAGAACGTGTGCGACACGAACGATCACAAGAGAGCCAATACACTAGACAACGAAGTGCTAGTAGAATAACAAGACAATGGAGTGAAGAGAAAGCACTTATAGAAGTGACACAACTCCAATGTACATAAGAATAGAATGTTTCAAGACAATAAGTCCAATGAACAATTTCCAAAGGAAAAGTTCAAGCGAAATCATTACAATGGAAAGTGTTGGTATTAAGGTGGAAAACCCCAAAGAGGAATTCAATAGAATTCTCTTGACTACCAACAACAAACAATCTCAACAATAACTAGGGAAAATGCTTTAGAAGCAACAACAACCCTAAAAAGAATTTTGATTAATACAATCACCAAGTCTTAAAGACGGTGGGGCAAAGCAACAAGGCTAACAACAACCCCAAGTGAAAATATATCAACCAAAAACTTCCAATCCACATAGAAATAGGGCAAATAACCAAACCCTAGAAGAGATTAGAACAAGATAGAGATATCCCCAAAATCAAGAAGATTGATGGAACAAGGTATTAATCCCAAGAGATGATCTACTATCCAAACCTAGAATCACTAGGTGATACACAAGACTTACGAATCAATGAATAGATTCACAACCAACTCTCAAAGTAAAGGGAACAATCATAAACACTACAACTCTTTCCAATTTTACAAATCTATAGAAATAGATCAATGATCTAATCCTAGACACAACAATCAAACTCTTGTAATAAGAACTATTATACCAATGGTATATAGATTATCAAGTGAAGAACAATCTAGGGTTGATTAGAATGCAAGAGAGAAAGAGAGATTCAATAAGATGTAGGATCTCTAAAAACTAGATAGATCAAGGGAAATCCCAAAGAGATACACTAAAACTAAAAACTCAACCTCAAGAAAATAAGGGCAAGACTTATGAGATCTATATGAGCAACAATAGCCCTAAAAGAGGTTGAAGGTATAACCCAAGATTATTCTAGGATAACAACAAGAACACTAAAATGATATTCAATATAGGCCAAAGATAACCCTCAATAAAAATAAAAACAATCCTAACCACAAACTCTTGCAAGATGATAAACACAAGATCTTAGTGATCATAGAAATCCCAAGTGATATACAACTTCTAATCCTTAGAAAGATAAGCATATATGTATATAATATATAGTTTATCTCAATAGAACAAGGATTAAAGTAAGAGATTAGAGCAAGAGATAAGCATAGACCTTCAAGAATGTCTTCAATGGAGGTACAATGGTGGATTGAGCAGCCAAGAAAAACAGAGAGCTTTTTCCAATGATAGATTGTATTGTTCTTGCATAGATTATAATGATCTAAAGTGTTTATTATATACCTAGAACCCTTAAGGACGTTTTAGGGTTAATTAAAAGGCTTAAGTATGACAAAAATACCCCCAAGACGCTCCTCCAACGGTCACAAAACATAAAAATCGATTTTAATTTTTTTTGTCCGGAGGAAGTGCGACCGGTCGCGCTAAGGACCCCAACCGGTCGCGCTATGGTTTGCCAGAAAGTGAGCCAAAGAGGAACAAGAGGGAAACCGGTCGGGCTGATGAGGGCAACCGGTCGGGCTGAGCTTACACAGGCGCAACCGGTCGCGGTATGGAGGGCAGCCGGTCGCGCTGCCCTCTGTTGAAAACGGGGGACAAGGAAGAAACGGGCATAACTTTTTATGTGTAACTCCGAATGGCAATTGTAATATACCGTTGGAAAGCTATCGCCGAGACGTATCCAATGGAAGATAGTTATTCCACGAATTTTAACTAAAGAAAAACACTTTAAAACTCCGGGAATGAATACTTAAGATCCAAAAATAAAACTAAGGATAATTTCAAGAGTCAAAGCTAAAGATTAGACCAAGGATTAATATGTGACCTAAAGCCAAAGTTCTAAAGAACCCAAATAAGAATTAACATGAGAATGATGGTTCCAAAAACACCGGGAAATAGAAACAAGGAAAGACCGACGGAAATAACAAAGGAACAAGGACATGACCAAGGAAGAATATGATACCGAATGAAGTACCGGCCATACCACGAACCTTTAGACGACGAACTTGCTTCAATTTGTTGCCGATGAGCTGCATCAAGTCTTCACGGCTCGAGAAGTGGAGCATCTACCTATGTTATCCCAAACCGCAATAAAAAGAAGAAAGATACAACTAACCAATCTATGTTCCGGAAAATAGCCAACATAGAAAAACGGTAACAGACCGCAAGTACACCTCGGATATTTGTGTTTTTCTTGGGGATTCTCTTATTACCTAGAGTAGCAAGAAACAATCTGTTGCTCGTTCTACTGCTGAGGCTGAATATCGTGCTATGGCTCAGGCCACCGTTGAGATTATTTGGCTTCGTTAGCTCCTTTCTAATTTGGATGCTCCTCGGTCTTCTCCTACACCTCTCTATTGTAACAATCATAGTGCTATCCAGATTGCTCATAATATTGTTTTCCATGAGCGGACCAATCATATTGAGATTGATTGTCACCACACCCGTCACCATCTACAAGCTGACGCTACTTCTATTTCGTTCCATCCAATCTTCAACTTGCTGATTTCTTCATGAAAGCTCACACTTTTGCTCGTTTTCAGTTCCTATTAGACAAACTCTCAATGATTTCCGTGCAACCATCATGAGTTTGGGGTGAGAATATTCATAATTGAATATATTATGAATATTACATTTCTTTTAGGAGTCTGTTTCCTATTAGGAATATTATAAATATGTTAATGGTTTCATTGATATGTGCTTTCCTTTATTTGTATTTCCTAAGTAGGCTTTGAGCATTCTATATATTTGTATATTCTTTTTCGTATCAAGATATTCAATAATACAATCAGTTTCTCCTCTCAAAAGTTACAAAATTATCGTGGAGAGCACGCATTTCAGACTACATAGGTAGATTCAGACAAAAAGCCTCTTGCCCAGTGTTAGGAATTGAAATAGAAGAAATGGAAGTAAAAAAGGCACGGAGAGAGGGAAACAAATGATCATAGAATATATAATGAGATATGGGATGAGAAGTACAAGTACGAGTACCTTTGCGAAGAGCAATGGGAAGGTCATCAGGCGATAGTGAGGGGATGACAAGATCCTAAGATGAGGAAGGCATGGTGACAGGTGGCATAGTGGTGGTTGATGCTTTCAAACGACGAACATATAGCCGCAAGGGTTTTGGAGTAATACTAGTAGAGAAGGTTACGACTACCGAGAAAAAAACATTGAAATGATCAACATAACAAGTGGTAGTTGAATAAAATGGCAACGACTCGTTAAAGGTAATATACACAAACAAAATGCCTACAATGGACTAGGGAGTAACACGTGTATCCTCTTCGTATGCAGGAGTAACCAAGAAAAATACTCTGAATATACCGGGGACCAAGTTTGTCCCAACCAGGCTCGAGAACATGAACATAACATGTGCACCCAAAGAAGCGTAGGGGTAAGGAATGAAGGGGCAGTTAGGAAATAAAGACCCGTATAAGGTATTTGTCCCCCAAGGGCACTAGAAGGCAAACGGTTGATTAAGTGACGTGTTATAGCCTGTAAGAACAGCATCATTCCAGCAAGCCTTCGAAACTTGCATCTGAAACAAGAGGGCACATATAACGTCGGATAAATATCGAATCTTGTGTTCATCAACTTCATTATCTTGTGGAGTGTGAGTACAAGCAGGTTGGTGAATAATGTCATGATCATTAAAAATTTAAGATAACGAGATTTGAAAGTATTCACGTGCATTATCTGAACGAAACATGCAGATGCAGATATCAAACTGAATTTTTATTTCAATGTAAAATGATTCGAAAATATTGAGCAACTCAGATCTCTTTTTCATAAAATAAAGATAAGTAATACGAGAGTAATCATCCATAAAAATAACAAAATACTGAAAACCAAAAACATTAATAACCCGCATTGGGCCCCAAATATGAGAATGTACTAAATGAAAAAGACATGGTACGTGGCTCTCAACTCCAGGATAAAATAACACTCTACAATGATTTCTAAACTCACAGACTTCGCATGACAACTCACCCACAGAGCCATAGGAAGAAACTAGTCACTTAACATTTTGAAGAGACGAATGTCCAAGACGATAATAGTGCTGATATTGAGTCATTAATGATTCAAGAGCAATAGTGTTAGGTGGAATGCTATCGTTGAAGTAGTACAAATCGTCGCCACCAATCTTGTTCCCCATCTTAAGATCCTAAAAACACAAGTAAGCGGGAAAAAAATGACTAAGTAGTTTAAAGACTTGGTAATTTTGCTAACATATAGAAGATTGAGAAGAAAACTAGGAACATGCAAAACCAAATCTAAAGTAAGAGAAGAAGTAATAGGAACGGAAACCAAACCAATAATGTTGGTGGTAGAACCATCAACCAAGGTAATGTGATATAGTTTACCAAAAGAATGAAGACTAGAGAGGAGAATAGATGTACCAATCATATGGTCAGATGCGACACAGTCAATAAGAAACAGAAGAGCTTGTATGAGTAAGCGTAGCAGCGGAGGAAGAACCCGTAGAGGGAGCATGAAGGGACACAAGGCGTTGAAACTCCTCCGCATAAATAGTCACCACGGCCTCGCTAGATGGAGTAACATGTTCAGTATTCGTAGATCCAATAACCTGATGAGACTGAGGAAAATCGTGAAGGGCATAATAGTATTCGATTGTATGACTATTACCAGCACACTTGGTGCAATCTACCATGATTATGGCTAGGGATGGCAAAAAGACCCGACCCGCTCATACAAGTCCCATTCCCCGGCCCCTTCGGGGACAAATTGCGATGATTTTTTGGGGGGACGGGGACGGGGACGGGGAAATTGTTTTTAAAAAAATCCGGGGACGGGCCAGGGACGGGGACATATACATTTGCCCCGATCCCCGGCCTGATCCCCGGCCCGTAATAATATTTTTACATTTATCCCCCTTAATTTATAAAATGTAAATTTATTTACTTAATATATATAAT
>NMUG010002652.1:0-15708 GCA_002855965.1 Monotropa hypopitys
ATGATTTGAGTTATATATATAAGAGATGTGTTGTGTGAGTATAGAAGATGTGATTTCATAAAAAGAAATGATTTTGGTAAAAGGGCGTGTGAGTGTGATTTTAAAGAAGAGTGGTGATCCTTAGCTATTTTTGCTTCTTTTCTTTATGCTATTCATTTTAGTATTCACCAGCCGTCGTCGCTGATGCACACTTGTGCTTTTTTTTTTAGGTGCTTGGAGCTAGATTCCATAGTCCGGTCCAGTTGTTGAGTTGTCAGCATAGTGGAGTTGTGAGTCTTTTTACTCTTTTCCTTTGAGAGATTGTTTAGCTCTCAGCTTTGAGTCTGCTTCTGTTTATCAAGTTGTAGTAGTGTTGTATTGGCCTTGAGCCCAGTGTAGTTGTTCAGTTGTGTTGAGTGGAGATCACCGGTCATGTTGACCAGAGAGTTGTTTTTATTTATTGAGTCTGTATCAGAGTTGTTGTTTCATCTGATATTTATAATCAGATTTGTGGAATTTTTATTTTTCAGTTGTCGTGTAGTGGTGTGTGTTTAGTAGATACTTTGTTACGTGTCATCTCTTAATAGATGACTTTACAGTTATCAGAGATGGGGCGTGTCAGTAGAGCTCTAGCTCATAAAATAACCAGGATGGGCTATTACTGGCCCTTGTCAAAGGTTTGCTAACATTTCTCATGCGCCCCCCACACAGATGAGTCCTATGAGAGGACCTTGTCCTTTCGCGTAGTGGGGAATGGATTTCATTGGACCCCTTCCCAGAGGAGCAGGGCAGAGACAGTACACTGTGATAGCTATTGATTATTTCACGAAATGGATTGAAGCTAAGGCTTTATCCATCATTACCTCCCAGACCACCATTTCCTTTCTCTGGCAGAGTATTATTTGCAGATTTGGTTTGCCCAGGGTAATAGTGGTAGATCTCGGGAAACAGTTTGACAGCTCAGAGTTTAAGGAGTTTTGTGCTGAAAAGGCAATACACGTGCACTACACATCTAAGGCCTATCCCAGAGCAAACGGACAGGCTGAGGTCACAAACCGTGAAATAAAGAAAGGCATCAAGAGAAGATTGAAGTATGCAAAAGGGATTGGTCGAACGAACTACATCATGTATTGTGGGCTTTTCGTACATCACCCAGGTCAGCTACAGGTGAAACACCATACTCCCTCGCCTTTGGGGCAGAGGCAGTGGTACCCATTGAAGTGGAGTTGTTGAACTACAGAACTGCATCATTAGAGGAAGCCGAGAATACAGAACAACTTAGGGCTTAGCTAGATCTTATTGAAGAAAAGAGAAACATGGCAGCAACAAGGGTTGTCATTTATCAACAAAGAATGATGAGGTATCATAATGCCAAGGTTCAGCCCATATCGTTCCATCTTGGGGACTTGGTTTTGAGGAAAGTAGATCCTACAGGGAAGAAGGTGAAGCAGCTACAGCCCAACTGGGAGGGACCATATCAAATTTTCAAGCATTCCAAGGCGGGGGCATATCGACTCAAGACTTTAAGGGGGAAAGAACTGCCAAATCCTTAGAATGCAGAACATTTGAAGAAATATTATAGATAAGAGCTAAAATTTATTTGTTAAATTCTGTTTTTATGATTTCTGTGTTAAGGCAACCTTTTATATCATCAACTTATGATCAATATCGAAGCTGAAAGAACACATCTATGTCATATTTAAAGAATACAAGTCCTATTTTTCTTTGACACATGATAAGGCATGACATAAATCGCTAATGCGAATGGTGCTAAGGCACAGATGAGCTAAACGCTAAGGCGTAAGCTCGGCATCATTCTAAGGCATGACATAAATCCCTAAGGCGAATGGTGCTAAGTCACAGCTGAGCTAAACACTATGGCGTAAGTTCGGCATCATGCTAAGGCATGACACAAATCGCTAAGGCGAATGGTGCTAAGGCACAGCTGAGCTAAACGCTAAGACGTAAGCTCGGCATCATGCTAATACATGACACAAATCGCTAAGGCGAATGGTGCTAAGGCACAGCCGAGTTAAACGCTAAGGCGTAATCTCGGCATCATGCTAAGGCATGACACAAATCGCTAAGGCGAATGGTGCTAAGGCACAGCCGAGCTAAACGCTAAGGCGTAAGCTCGGCATTATGCTAAGGCATGACATGAAATTCTAAGACATTTAATACTAAGGCATGGTCACGACTAGATCGATTGAGACCAATAACACGTCTAGTAGCCATCGAACTACCTCGCAAAAGGAAAAGAACGTAATCAGATGCTAAGGCATAGGAACAGATACGATACAAGAACGATTAGAAGAAGGAATTGGGATCTAAACCACCAACAACACAAGATACTTAACTCTACTGGAAAGAAAGAACTCAACATCCATAGAGGAGGAACAAAACACGCCAAGAGGTGCACGACATGTGCAAATGATAGATGGTTCATGGAATACGCAAGAAGAACCCAACAAGACTAAGTCTCTCCCCATGGTTCCGAGGTATTTGAACCGGAAGCTCCGATACCAATTGTAACAGCCCAAAAATTTGAAACCATTTTTTTTAAACCAAAAATAAAGATAAGAGAGACTCATTATCCATATTATTACAACAATGGGCTATCCAATGATATATATATAGAGAGTACAATTGCAAAAGAATATAAAATACAACATGGATAGCTACTACAGCAGGAAATAAGTACAACTACAAGAACAACTAAACCAAAGGTGCAAAGAGAGGAGGAACCTCCAAGGACACCAACAGCAGCACAAAACTCCAAGACAAGCTTTCCCGACCTGCAACACAACTGGGGAAGGGAAAGAGAGGAGGGTCTGAGCAAACCATAACTCAGTGAGAAACAACTAATTACTACCAAGCATGCATATGGTGGGTGCTAACCCACAAGTCCACATACAAAGAAAGAGAAGGAAAAGAAGTAGAAGTAAGAGTGCAGACCCAATGCTACACCTCAAGATACCTCAAACAAAGCTCAACGCCAAACCAAAATAACTCCAACCCAAAGGACAAGATATCAAACCTCAGGCAAGGGTTAACCAAAGCAAGAACCTAACCTAAAATCCCAAACCAACCCAAAAGAGTGTGAAACTCATACCCAAACAAGCAAGAACTATTCAAGGCAGTGTACTACACAAACGTCTCTGCGACCTTAGATGAATACAATAGCCGGTACCATATTAGGAATCCCAATTCCTAGTAGGGTGCACATATTGCCGGAACGTCCTACCATAGGAGAAAGGAAGACATATGGGGAATACAAGATCCCATATGCTTCAATACACTCAAGGATGGGGAAGACATGAAATCCCATCAATGAATACACATTTTTCTTGGGGAAGACAATGAAATCCCAAGGTCATATTAGGCTAAATACATGGAATGCCTAACATGAAACACATCTTCTCGGAACTGAATATATGGAAGGCTCAAGGAAAAATACATACTATGGCCAGACTAGGAATACATGCCTGACACTTAATACAAATACACCCGTTTATGAATACATACAGTAATTCATATAATACATATTAATACATTCCTCTTTTATCTTGGAATACATTTGAATACATGAAAGTTCAATTCTCTTATGTGAATACAAGATTGTTCAACAATACTATCTTGGAGTATGTTTCCATATTGGCGTTCATTAAATTCATTAAATCAATCTTTCAAACATTTGGATTACAATATTGGACGTTGGATTATTAATCCTCAAAAGGGGGGCACGACAGGCCATAACCCATCCAATTCAATACACCAAGTGTTCTCCCATTCAAGTGGCTCCAAACTAACCATGCCATGCCCAAAGGCTACAAGGCATCCAATCAAGTAAACCACGACAATTCACTTCCAACTCAATTCAAGTCTACAAATGGTGTTTTATTAGATATTTGAGGCTCAATGATTCCAAAATCATGCCTAGCCTTATACCATCCCAAATGATCACCCAAACATTCATTTGATACTGCAAGTCTCCAAGTGGCATTTTATCGAACATGCGGTGACAAAGGGTTCCTAAGACACCCAATGTCACTACAAGGCAACCCTACACATCCATGACCTCAAGAATGACTTCCAACAATCACTTAGGCAATTTGACAAACACCCGGCCTTCATAAATTTGAAGGCCATGAAAAAAACTCCTAAACTCCACTTTATCATACATCTAGGAACCCAATCTCACCCTAGTCAAACCCATAACAACCAACCCTTAACAATATCCTAGGAAATACTCTAGAGCGAAGAACAAGGGGAAAACACTACACACACATACACACACAAGATAGGAGATAGAGTTACCCACTTATTTGCCGATAACCAAAAATCTCTAGGAGAGAAACCCATCACGAGGCCACCAACCAAGACCACCCCTACGAAGCTCTTGCGACACTTGACGATGTTAATGAATGGCAAACCTTCAAATAAACATGGGAGAGGGGTCAAAATAGAAGAGAAAGAGGGAGGAGAGGAAAGATTTCGAGAGAGATAAGAGGGAGAGAGAGACTTATAGAAGTTGGAGGCTGGAGGGGAGGCCAAATGAATCACTTAGGACTTCCTCTCCATTAAAATACATATATACGAACTACAATGGACAAAAATGCCCCGAGCTCAATCCCCCAAACAAGCTACCCGAGCCATGTATTTCGATATATGCTAAGGCATAAATCGAAACACACTAACATCAGTCAGGCCCTAAACCCACTACATATCGATATGCACCACCTTGCATATCGATATGCAAGACTCGCTGCTCAATCCCACATCATATGCATTTCGATATGCACCAGGTGCATATCGAAATGTAAACCCCACTTCTAAAACTCAACAAAGGAGCATATCATTATGCAAGGATGCATATCGAAATGCCCATATCAAAATGCAAAAAGCATATCGAAATGAAGGACCTCACTGAAACATTCCCACAAGGAGGTATATCGAAATGAAGGCATAAGGGGTAAGGTCTACATTTCGATATACCCATGGGATAGTTTATCGAAATAAGAGGAGAAGAATTGAGGTAGACTACATGCCATATCGAAATGAAGAATGCATATCGAAATATACATGAAGGAAAACTGATCATAGGATATTCTATATCGAATGCAATTGATATGAACAACCCACATAGCGAAATACCTACTGAGCAAAGGATATATCGAGATGCACCTATATCGGAATACAAGCCAAAGGGGCAAAGCCCCATATCAAAATGAAGGCAGACAAGGGGAAATGGCCCACTACCATTTTGATATGGCCAAAGAAAGGAGGAATGGGATACAGCCCATATCGAAATAAAGAATAGGGGGAGAAATTTTAATAAAATTATTAAAATTTACGAATTGAGAAATAAATTCCCAATTTTATCCCCAAAAGTCAAGTAAAATTTAAATTAAATTATATAATCCCAAAAATAATATTTTATTATTTCCGGGGCATTACAAAACCCCTCGGTCCTCCCCAGCTCTGTGCTCTTCTTCCACTACTTGTCCCGACGTGACACTTGATGTAAACCCGACGGGTGACGGGGATTTGCTCCGACCCTTATACAAACCATAGAATCAAGAAACGTAAGAAAGCGTGTCATGAAGAAAAGTTGAAGAATTACATGGTCTCTCAGTACAAGAAAAGAACATTACAAATATATTACAAGTATAGCAAAAGACTAAGGAATTTGAAAAAATACCCAAGCAGAGGGGGCTTTAGCATCAACAAAGGGTGAAGGGGGAATCATACCCCACCCTTGATGACATGAATAAGCGATATAGAGAGGATGTTATTATCGGTAAATTTAGTGATGAAATCTGTAAGACTTGTATCACATATTAGTATCATTAATCTTAATAATTGAGGACTAAGAATAATTAAAAAAATATTTGACTTTTCAAAAAAAAATTTAAAAATATTATCTAATGTGATTAGTAGTGAGAATACTTATAAAAATTTATATAGATAATTTAAATATACAATTTGGAATTTTTTAGAAATTTTGTTAGGGTTTCTAGAAGAAATTAGAAGTAAAATAAACTAATTGAAGGTTTTAAATAAATTCATGGGGTCAAAGAACATAGATTAGAAATTAAAGTAGAATTTTGTGATTAAGGAAGAGAATTAGGAAATCAACAATGTGTGTCGAATTGCAGTAAGTCATGGCATGGGAGAGAGATGCAGGTTTGTATCTATATTGGATTCGTGGCAAACTGTTGTGAGAGCTTATCTGCATGTTATGAAGTGTCGAGGGATTGAGTGTACAGGTGTGAATATATATAGTTGTGGCATAAAGAACTGAATAAGTTATTATATACGTGCATATCATATAATGAACATCAAATAGAATCCTGTAAAAAATGTATCAATTAGGTACGAGTCTGCGAATTATGTGAGAAGGAATTGTGATATGGGATTTGTGTGAGAGAGAATTCTAATTTGGAGTAAGAGAGAGAGAGAATGTTGGTGCGAGAGAGAGAGAGAGGTGAGGGTACTGTTTTGAGTTGTAGAAGAAGATGAATTGGAGAATAAGAACTCAGGTTGTGGCAAGAAGCTCTGAATTTTATTTCAGTCATTTCAGATAATTATTTCCGAATCTAATTATAGAGTTGTATTACAAATCATACATAGATCGTTAAGTTAAATTTTAAAGTAAAAAGGTAGAGATTTGGTAGGGTAATCGATCAAAATCAAGAAATTCGAAAAAACCAAAAGTTATAGATCGTTCTATGACCGGGGCAAGATCGAGGCCACGACCGGTTTGAGCACCAGGGCCTCCATCAGGGCCACTGGTGCAACATTCGGTGGGCCTCTAGGTTTGGCAGTGAGCCCTTTTACTTGGGCGTTTAGCTCGGGTCTTAATGTGGAGCCGCGGAAAATGTTTGTGGTCATTAATCAGTAGTTGATCATAGGATTAAAGATGTGTTTGAATAAATTCGGAAGTTGGAAAAAGAGATTAAAATGAAAGATTAAGAAGATAAATAAAAATGTATATATTCTGTTGATTCTTATATATTCTATTGGGTGTTTGATAGGTGTTGAAGAGCTGGTGGATGTCTTAGAGAAATTTTGCAACCACGTGAGTACTTATTTGTTTAGTATAAACTAAAGTAGTTATATACTTTTAATAGTAAAACATGTGAGTTTTGAAAACGGATGTGAAAGTGTAAAAAACCTACGGATCACATGTTTGAAGAAAGAAGTTGAGAATTATGAAGTGGTTTTAAAGATGATTTCAAATGTTGAATGAGAAGTGTGTTTTGAAAAAGGGTTTGATGGCTGTTTCTCTTGATCTTTCAGGTTGTCTGACCCTTCAGTTGTAGGGCGACCGGTAATTGATCCAGAGGCTTGTATGGGTTCCCTGCAGAAACAAGAAAGGGGTCCCCCTTCTTGGCTCCTGCAATACAAGGGTTAGTGCCTACCGGTCGACAGTGACCGATGGGGCCTCCGAAGCTTAAGTTAGTCTCTTTCTGAAGAAGAAGAAGAAGAAGACAAAAGATAGTTAGAGTGGTCCAGAGAGCTGGGATCAGGAGAAGGATCCTGTGAACAGTACCGTGGAGGGGTATTTATGGAAAGGGGTTAACTTGGGGCCCAAGTTTGGCACGTTGAACGCGTGTTACGAGCTCCCCTGTGCGACGTTAGCCCTGATTGTTGCACGTGTTTAGCCAAATGGACCGGTGTAGTTGGTGGGCCGAGTCGGTCGTATGGACGGGAAATCGCAAGCGGTCATACGAACACTTTGTTCTGGGTTACTGCCGACAAGTGGACCCTCCACTAAGTAGTCGGATGGCCGGGAGCCATGTCCTTGCCATGGAACACGCATGATGCTCTACCGAACGGCACAGTAGCCAGAGGTCTGGGGGTCGCTTGTCTAACAAGTGGACCCTTTGCTAAGTAGCCTCATGCATGTTCGGTAGAGCATCATGCCCATTCGATAGAGCATCATGCATGTTCCTTGTGGCAAGGATATGGCTCCCGGTCGTCTGGGGGTCGCTTGTCTGACAAGCCTCACTATGTCCAGAGATGTTTAATGTTTTGCGAGGTTTGAGTCCACATTGGCTTCCTTAGAGGTGTTCGTAGTGTTTAACCAAAGAAGGGTTGTTGACCCATGGGTTCACTCCTTTGGGTATGAGAGGATGACTTCCGAAGGGCCGTAAGGCCGACGATCCAGTACATTGTCGGACACTTAGAGTCCAGAGCTAGGATGTTTGCGCATGCCTTGCTGTGATTGATCCGACTCTCCGAGCCAAGGTCCGGCTGCCACAATATCCCTTGAATTGTTTCCAAATTCGTTGGGAAAGATTGATTCTGGACTGCCGAACACTTTGCTTCGGTGAGACATCTCTTATCGGGCTCATACTGACACTTTTTAATGGTGACAGGAGAGTAATTAAATATGGGTATCAGTACTCTACCACATGTATCATTATGATTCCTTGGTCAAACGGTCTTCATCAGTACTTGTGCATAAATGAAAGACTGACAGCTATGACCCGTACCTGGTGGAGGCCTATAAATAGGCTATTGTAGTTGGGCGGCCAGGATTCACTTCATGCATACAGATCCTCTACTAAGCTCTCTGTCCTTCGGTCATCGTTCTTTATTAATCAACATGCAGGAAGTGGTCGACCTGAGCTCCACGGCCAGTTCCAATGCTGATTCTGACTCAACATTCGAACTCAGTTTGGATGAAGCATCGGTCGGGGTCACCTCGATAGTAGATAAACTCATTGAGGACCAATCCCCATTGCCTTCTGATCCGGTACTACCTCCAATTTGCCAACAGACTAAACGTGTTTGCCATTTTTCCGATGAGAAAGACTGCATTTCAGGAGGGCTGATGCGGGATGCTCAAGCAGGGTTCACCCTTGGTGGATGGGCACCCAGGACTCAGAGGAGTCAGTCATGTCCTTATTTGTATTACTTCCGAGGTGGAAATGACAAGGTCGATGAGCTCTACCGGTACGAGATTCCAGCTTCCATTTCCATTGCAGAAGTGGGGTCAAAGATTACTCATGCGGAGGAGCAAATAATCGTTCATCTGATGGCAATAATCGAAGGAGGATTGAAATTCCCTTTCGACCATCTCCTGTGGTACTTCTTGTGTTCATTCCATCTCTCTCCCTGCCAGCTGTCGGTCAATAGCTACCGGATCATTTGCTCCGTCCATGCACCGTGCGAGAGGGATAACATGTAGTTCTACGTGGCGGGCCTTATGGGTTTGCTCCCTTTCCCATAATAAAACGTCTGGCATATACTTTCTTTCTGCTTGCAAGCCTTATGAGGATGTTATTTTGAGGCTGATGGATTCCGAGAGATGGATGGACACCTACCTCCAAATTTTGGGGGGATACAATTTTGCACCGGAGGAAGAGCGCATGGATCCTGTTCCGACGAAGTCGGGCAATCCAGGTCGGAGGTCCTTTCCTTTTCCATTCCCAAATGTCTGGGAGCCCTTGTCTTTCCTAAAAACATTAATTTCTTGTATAGATGTCTCCATGATTTCGAAAGCCTTGAGAGAAGATGCTTCGGATGAACGGCTCGTTGTGCTGATGAGGTGTGGGGAAGGGACACTCCCTCTCTATTGGGGTACCGACCGATGTACCAAAGCTTTCTGGAAGACTGGAAATCCAGGGGAAGAGAAAAGCAATAACTCCTCATGGCCGGATGCTGGTTGTTGGCCGAAAAGTCCGGATGCTTGCGCAGTCCCTACACACAACAAAAAGGGATCCTCCTGTTTGGCTCCTGCAAAAAATAGGTTAGTGCCCACAGGTCGGTCGTGACCAATGGGGCCTCCGATGCATAAGTTAGTCTTTTTTCGGGAAGTAGAGGACAAAAGCAAGTGCAGTGAGACTGGAGGGTAACTGTCGGGGAGATCTCTCTATGAACAGTACCTAAATGGGGTATTTATAGGGATAGGCACTCATTAGGGCAGGATTTGGTACGTGGGCCGCACGTCATAGACTCCCCTGTGAGATTTTTGACCCGAATGGTGCGTGTGTTTGGCCGATATGGGTCGGTGCGGCTAAATGACCGGGTCAACCATACAGACGAGGATAAAGAGGGTCGGCGGGGCGCCCCTTGCCGGAGGTTAGGCCGATGGGATGCCCTTTCACTATGGGTCGGCCGACCGGGAGTGATGTTTTGTCACGAGTCTGGTGACCGATGCTCTACCGGCCGGTTCAGTGGCTAGAAGAGTCAACTTTGTCTAGCCTGCCTGCGTTTCCGGAGCGTGTTGCTGAGGTGGATGTAGGGCGGTATTGGGGCTTTAGTGAAGAGTCATGAGGTCAGCGATACAAACGGACCCAAGAGGTCCGGAGCGCGATCCGGGCTTGTGCCGGATCCGCCCCCTCTGAGTTAAGGTCCGGCTACCACAATAGCCCCTCAATCTTTTCCAGCTCAGTTGGGAAGGATTGATCACGTAGAGCCGGACACTTTGATCCGGAGGGCCGGTCCAGACAGCGTGAATGCTGACGCCTGATACCATCAAATGAATGACGGCTAAGATGTTAGTGTTTCGCCACGTGGTGGTATTTGTATCGATGGTCAAATGTCGCCTCTTCGGTACTTGTGCAGCTTTTAATATCTGACAATTGTGTCGCGTACCTAGCTGGAGCCTGTCGAGGCTCATGGGAAAGACTTTGCATAGGACGACATCGCTTGACGAGTAGAGCGCCATAATCTACCGGAAATAAATGAGATGTGTGTAGGCATCCGTCTTCGGATCGTACCTGGAAAATTTCGGCAAACTGAAACCAGGGGGAAGGACGGCTGAGTCGATGGTCCAAAAGAAGGGAGAGAGGCTAAGCTGTTCCAGGCGAGCATCGACTGTCTGAAGGGCCTGCCCGGTGGGTCAATCGGCTTGGTGGTCCCTTCGATGGTGCCGATGCTCCCTTCTGTCGTCGTCCGAGACCAGAGAGCGAGGTCGATGTCTTTCGTCCCGGTGATAGTGTTTCTCCTTTTGGTGGACAGAGTCCTCTGATTCCGGCCAAAAGTCATGGAGGTCACGCGGGCGGATCTCGATGAATTCTCCCCCTCATACATGTAAAGCAGGACCGGATCGGGGCGTCTGGGGCATCGCCCGTCGTCCTCCGGTTGATGCGTCCGGCGCTCATCCCCTTCGGCTATTCCATTTCCCTTTCGCTCCCTGTCTTCTCTCGATCGGTGCCGGTGTTGCCTCTGTCCTGAAGATCGTGAGGTCGAATCCGCGGCACTGCCATTCTGGTGACCTGATCCCAGAGCTGCGCAATTTCTGCGTCCCTTTCCTTCAGCATCCGGTCCATAGCCGCTGCGTAGGCTGACCCGAGCTCCGGTGTCAGTCCAGAGGGAGAGGCGAAGAGCCTCAGGGAAACGTGTTGCTGCTGCAGAGGTGGAGGACCAAGGGGAAGTGTGGCATCATGGTTTACCGGTGTGGCATTGGTGTCGTCCACGAGGGCGAGTTCGGAAGTCTGGGATGAGGAAGAGATCGAGATTCCACCGAGGCAGTGGTTAACAAGGTCCCACTATGAACGCCAATTGTGGAGTCAGATTTCTGCCTTCAGATTCCTTGGGGGTCGGCTTACCGGATGCTGGCTATCGCCCGGAAAGTCCGGATGCTTGAGCAGTCCCTGCACACAACAAAAAGGGATCCTCCTGTTTGGCTCCTGCAAAAAATAGGTTAGTGCCCGCCGGTCGGTCGTGACCAACGGGGCCTCCGATGCTTAAGTTAGTCTCTTTTCGAGAAGGAGAGGACAAAAGCAAGTGCAGTGAGACCGGAGGGTAACTGTAGGGGAGCTCTCCCTATGAACAGTACCCAAATGGGGTATTTATAGGGATAGGCGCTCATTAGGGCAGGATTTGGTACGTGGGCCGCACGTCATGGGCTCCCCCGTGCGATTTTTGACCCGAATGGTGAGTGTGTTTGGCCGATATAAACCGGTGCGGCTAAATGACCGGGTCAACCGTACGGACAAGGATAAAGAGGGTCAGCGGGGCACCCCTTGTCGGAGGTTAGGCCGAGGGGATGCCCTTCCACTATGGGTAGGCCGTCCAGGAGCGATGTTTTGTCACAAGTCTGTTGACCGATGCTCCACCGGCTGGTTTAGTGGCTGGAAGAGTCAACTTTATCTGGCCTACCTGCGTTTCCCGAGTGTGTTGCCGAGGTGGATGTAGGGCGGTATTGGGGCTTCAGTGAAGAGCCATGAGGTCAGCGATACAAACGGACCCAAGAGGTCCGGAGCGCGGTCCAGGCTTGTGCCGGATCCGCCCCCTCTGAGTTAAGGTCCGGCTACCACACCGTGCACCTTCCCGAAAGAATCCCAACCTTTTTCAGTACTTTGTGGGGGGACCTTCGGCAATTGGGGGAAGGGATGCCGAAGATCTTTCCATGGATGCCCTAATCCAGCCATCAGCCCTAATGTCGACTCCAGCGAGTACTTCGGTTGTTCCTCTGGATGCTTTTCCAGAAATGCGTAGGGTGAAGGAGGAGCCCCTTGACTTTGATGAGGTGTTAGCGGGGATTAGATACACTGCCAGACAGATATTAACCCCCCCCAGTCGACTGCCCCGGACTTACCTGAACCCTGGGCTCCCAACTTTCTCGAGTATTCTGGGGTGCCTCGTACTCTATCACAGACATAGACCCTTGCTTCAAGTATAAGAAGGCGTTTTCCTGATCCAGTCGGTATGTCGCTGGACAATATTGATCATTGAAGCCTTTCACAAATAGCTCCCAAGTCATCACACGAGGAGCTACAACAACTTTTCCAATCACTGGCATCGTCACCTGCCTGTTGTCTGCCTCCCACCAAAATAATGCTTCTCCTTTCAAGTTGAAGGTAGCCAAATTCACCTTTAGTAGAGAATACCTTCTCGACTCCTCGCAACCACGCTTCTGCCAATAAGGGTGATAATGTCCCCTCAAATTCCACAGGACAGAGACATCGAAAACGATCAAGTATGCTTGTGGCGGCCGCACCCACCTGTTGATTCTACTGCCACTGCATAAATGCAGCCTAATTCTTCAGACACTGGGCCATAATGGCCTCTACTCTCTCCGCATTAGACATAACAGGAGGATTCACTAGTGCCAGAGGTTGGTTTATCTCTCCATCGACAGGACCAGTCGAAGTGACATCCTCAACATGCTCCATAGAAAGTCTGTCCAAACATCGAAGTTCACATCATTATCACAATACTTAATATTAAAATTCACAACACTAGGAAATGTCATATGATATCATGCACCTACATCTAACACCCTATGGTTCATTTACAATCCATGTCCCTAAACACAATCCTAGACTCGGATTCCGATGCATTGTGCTTTTCCGACTAACTTCCAAAGACCTGTAATTTGAAAATACGTTGATCAGGCAGTTTTCAAATCAGATTTCGAGGTAGTCCATCGGGTGTCAAAGTAATACACACAACAGTTTTGGAAAGACATGACAACTATCTCCCCCTAAATCTCACCTCAAGAGATTTTTCACCCTAAGTCACACCTATTCCAAGGATCTTAGAAACCTACAGCTCTGATACCAAGTTGTAACGACCCGATCCGGAAACTATGCAAAGAAAGAGGATTTGGACACGTGCCACTACTTAATATCATCACACTATATAATTGTCTACAATATGGCTCTGAAGAAAATCCCAAAACATAACTAATATGCAATTGCGGAAGATAAAATAAATAAAACTCAAAGGTTGCTAGTGTCACAAACAAGCACCACTAAGACCCAAACATGGTCAAAAACAGAAACTCATAGCCATACTTCACAAAAGACAAAACAAGGTCTCGCTATCATCTACTAGTACTGCTCGTAAAAAAAAGAAAAGGAACATCAACTCCCCAAAAAGCTAGCAACTCTAACTTGCTAGACTCCACCTATCACATCTGGACCTGACTTGTAATTGAACACCATGCTCCAAGATCTGGATATGAATGCCAAACAAAGAGAGAGAGACAAACAAATCCAGGAGTGTCAGATATCAAATAAATAAGTAAAAGATACATATGAAATTTCACGAGAAGAGACAATAAACGTAGGAGTTGTGATTTACTCCTCAAGTAGTCCACATACAAATTGATGAAATTCACTAGCACATTTAATAAGTGAAATGTGCGTCCATTTACATCTTCCATTCATTAGATATGTTTATTATATCTCTTTGATGGTTTGATGCCAGCATTATAGGACTAACCCACTGGATCCCAGGACTAACCTCCATTAGTCAAGCACAACTTTGTATAGATAAATGGAAATTAGATTCCAATGTTACAGGACTAACCCGTTGGATTCCAGAACTAACCTGTGTCAACCAAAGTACGACTTTAAATAATTAAATAACGGTTAGGTACCAATGTTACATGATTGGATTCCAGGACTAACCTGTGTCTAAGTACTTGAACTTGTTTAGGCTTATATATCAAGCTAACTACCTAACATTGAACAGCTGACTAACAACCTGCTGAGGTATAACAATCACTACACTTTCAATTTCTATGTTTATTATGGTATTTGAATTCCATACAATTTTTAGAGATTGTATCTACACACATTGGTTCCAACTACATAGTGCAAGAAAGCACATACAATCAAAATTAGCCAAGATAATCACAAGTTAGGCATACTTGATTTCCATCACCATAAATTATGCAAGAATTCCATAGCATGCATCAATATAAGTGAGCACATCGCACCAAGATCACACACATATATATCAAATCACCCAATGTAGACAAGAAGAGCATGGATTTACATAATCATGCATATTACAACCACATATAAATCTCATCGTAACAAGCACGTATTTAAAAGAGATCTACACACTCACATTATGTGCGAGAATCACAATAAAATTTACTTCGTAACCTTGGAAGGTCCCGGCTCCTCACCTGAATCAATATCATAGCACTAAACCAACATTTGATATGATTTGGTCTTATAACATTCCAATTAAATAATTAACTATTTTTAAACTGCTTATTAGGGTCCCCAAAATAATCCCTAATACTTCCCATAAACATTCTAGGTCCGATCCCAAGCAAAAACCCAAGAAAAGGCCAAAATAGTAGTTTTGCTCGACCCTTCGCTCGAGCGAACGTCGAGCAAAACATGGGTCGCTCGAGCGAAAAGTCTCGCTCGACTCCAGTGGTTTTTCCAAAATAGGTTCGCTCGACCCTTCTCTCGAGCCTGGGATTTCGCTCGAGCGAAATGTCTGGCTCGAGCAAATCTAGCAGTTTCCAGACGAGATTTTTGGTGATTTTTCGATTCTCTTCTCCCACAATCACCAAACTTCGGTTTTTATGCCTTAAATCTTAAACATTCCTTATATCAATATGTTCTAAACATATGACTACTCAACATACTTGATTTTAGAGTCTTACACTACCCTTAAACACCACCAATTTTATCAAAAATCATCTAGATCTAGAAATTAACCCAAAACGAGATTAACTTTAAAATCCTTAATTCATCCTTAATTATGGAGGAAATAAATTGATAAACTACGTTAGTATGATCATACTTACGTGATGAACAACTTTGGTGAAGACTTCTTCTTCAAAATCAATCCGCAAAGCACTCCTTTCTTGCACCAATCCTAGCCATCCTTCCTTCTCTCTCTAATCACCTCTCAATGAAATTAGGTTAAGGGTAATGAGGGATTAACCTCCTCCTAACCCTAATAATGATTTTAAAATCCAATTACCCTTTTGCCCCTCCTATAACTCTCTAATCTCCC
>NMUG010002653.1:0-15706 GCA_002855965.1 Monotropa hypopitys
GTTGAAGCTTTATGGCTGTCGGTTTGAGCTCTGGTTTTGGGGGTTCTGGTCTGTGAGAGGAGTTACCAAAGGGTCTGGGGTTTGCTGGCTGTTTTGGGATCCTTCGTGGTATCCCTGACTTGTGTCTGTTGCCGCTCGACTTCTTGCTATGAAGGGGCTCAGGAATACCTGAGCCGATTTGTTACCTAATCTACCTTCGTGGAGGTTCTAGGGTTACACAGGAACCCGTGTTCCTTTATCTCTGTGGTTTTTCGAATATTTCTTCCGCTGTGAAATTTTCTGCGAACTGAGATTATTTTTGTTCTGTGCGTTTTGTTTACAGGTGCTTGGTGAGTAACGTTGTTGGTCGCGTTCATACCCAACAAAATCTAATTGAAATGCCGCAATCGAGTCTCCATTTTTGGCAATTTGTATTCTGATACAAAGTCACAGTTCTAAAACATATCTATTCGTGTATTGCTATGTATCAGTCTGCATTGTTTCATACTCAAACCTTGGGTAGACAAAATTGATAGAACCTTTGAAAAGCATTTCCCCATTGTTTGTAAAATGCACATATATATGCTGAGGGAGTTTAACCGAGTGTAAGAAAGGGAAGGAGATATAGACTGAGGAAAAAACAAACCCCTCTACATAGAGAGAACTCTACCCTCCAAAAAAACACCACCACTCCCAAATCCTATATGTGTAAATCTATTGAGTGTATGTGTGTGTGTGAAGGAATTAGAGGAGACACCACTAAGTGTGTGTGAAAACCAATAGCCATTTACAACCTAGTCATCTTCTCCACTACAAAAGCCATTGTTGAGAACATATCTGTGAGTGTGAGTGAGTGACTTGGTGTATGTGACTGTGTCAAACTAGTAGCTTTTGCTCCACTCCTCTCTATGAAGAAGAAAACCAGTAAACCACTGCAAATTCCTTTCTATGAAGAAAAATCAGTAGGCAGTGTGTGTGTGTCAAAAATAAGTAGCCACTTTGTGCTTCACAGTGTTGAAAGATTTTTGGAGCCTTCTACTTGAATCAAAGCTACAACTTGGTAACATCTTTCCATTCAAGTAGTGTAACTTTCATTTATGCTATCTTTGTCTTTACACTTGGCCATCATATGCTAAGCATGCTCATATTTTTGTTTAGGCCATAAATTGTATGAAAGTTTACATTTACGTTCTTGTCAAGTTTTGTAAATTTACCTTGATTAGACTTGAAGATTGACTTGTTCTAAGGTTGAGTCCTAGAACACTTTGTTGAATATCAAGAATGACTTTGCAAGTATAAAACTCACCACTCTTATGCTTCTTGGTAACAATGGCCTTATCACAAGATTTGCTAAAAGAACCTCATTCGAACCCAAGGATAAGTCAACACCCAAACTGTTCAATTCAGAAAAATTTTCAACTCTAGCACAAGTCAAACATGACACTCTATTTATAGATTTTCTACTCAAAGCGTCCACAACCACATTCTCTTTCCCCGAGTGATAGTGTATCTTGTAATCGTAATCCTTGATTAACACCATCCACCTATGTTTCCTCAAATTCAAATCTTTTTGGGTAAATAGATATTGTAAGCTTTGGTGATCGGTAAAAATTTCATAAGTCACACCGTATAAATAATGCCTCCAAAGTTTTAATGCAAATACTATGGCCGCTAACTCCAAGTTGTGTGTAGGGTAGTTTTGTTCATGATTTTTCAATTGTCTCGAAGCATATGCTATCACTCTCCCTCGCTGCATCAATACACAACCGAAACCACAATGCGACGCATCACTATAAATCACCAAATCTTGAGTCCCCTCCGGAATAGTCAGTATAGGTGACGAAACCAATTTCTCCTTCAAAACCCGAAAGCTATTCTCGCACTCCTCCGACCAATCAAATTTAACCCCCTTTCTAGTAAGCATGGTTAATGGCATAGCAATAGCGGAAACGTTTTCGATGAAATGCCTATAATAACCCACCAATCCCAAGAAACTACGGATTTCAGTCACACAAGTCGGTCTTTCCCAATTCACCATAGCCTCAATCTTTTTAGGGTCTATACATATCCCCTCACTAGAGATAACATGCCCCAAAAACATCACCCGATTAAGCCAAAATTCACATTTGTTAAACTTCCCATACAACTGCTTCTCCCTAAATTTTTGCAAAACCAAACTCAAATGCTTTTCATGTTCTTCTCTAGACTGCGAATACACCAAAATATCATCGATGAATACTATCACAAATGAATCCAAATATGACTGAAACACCCTATTCATCAAATCCATAAATATTGCCGGCGCATTTGTCAACCCAAAAGGCATAACCATAAATTCATAGTGTCCATTCTAGTACGAAAAGCCGTCTTTGCAACATCACAGTCCCTAACTTTCAATTGATGGTAACCAGACCTCAAATCAATTTTAGAAAATACCGAAGCTCCCTGAAGTTGGTAAGAAAGATCATCAATCCTAGACAATGGGTATTTGTTTCTCACTGTAACTTTATTCAATTGCTATAGTCTATGCACATTCTCATCGAACCATCTTTCTTATTTACAAACAACACGGGTGCTCCCCAAGGAAATACACTAGGTCTAATGAATCCCTTATCCAATAACTCTTTCAACTGTTAATTCGTAGAGTTCAGCAGGCACCATCCTATAAGGAGCAATAGATATAGGACTAGTACCTAGAACTAACACAATGGTGAACTCCACTTCTCTAACTGTAACTACCCCCGGTAACTCTTCTGGAAAAACATCTTGGAAATCCCTCACAATAGGAATATCCCCAATACTCTTCTCACCCTTATCCAAATCAATCACATAAGCCAAAAACCCTTCGCAACCTTTATTTAATAAAGACATAGCCTTCAAAGACGAAATGACATGCCTAGGAAACTCCACACTATCCTCACAAATTTTCAAGTTGGGTTTACCCAAAACACGAAACAAAACCTTGTTACTGACACAATCAATAACGACAAAGTGAGTGGCTAAGAATTCCATCCCCAAAATCACATCCAAATCTGACATGTCTAATGGAATCAAATCTGACAACAACAGTTCATTACCCACCCAAATTTCACAACCCAAATAGTATGACTCAAGTAATACCACATTATCCATCGAAGTCGACACAAGCAAAGTGTGGCCTAATGGTGACAATTCTCTATCCATATGTGAACCAAAAACACTAGATACAAAGGAGTGTGTGGCACCGGAATCAACAAGAAATCCTGCATAAAGAGTAGATACGCGAATAATACATGTCACCATGTCGGGATTTGTTTGAGCCGCTTGTCAATCCAGAGCAAACACACTGCCGTGAGAAATATGACCCGCTGCACCTTTGTTAGCATCCCTTGTTGCACTCCCCACTAACACAACCGGTAACTGAGTCTGCTGCTGAACACACTGAATAGCCTTGTGACGCATTCCCCCACACTTGAAATATTTTAGCCTGTTATTTCCCGATGTACTCACATTTACAACACCTCCTAGAAAAGCCTTTACCATTATACCTCGACTGCTGATTATCACTTTTCTCTTGGTTTCCACTCTAACCAATCCCTTGGTTTCTATTTCCTCCACCACTCCTTCCTTTGTCAAACTTTGATTTTGAATCACCACCCTTAAAATTATTACCCCCAGATCTTCCACTATTCTCAAATATCTCCTTTTTAAACAACCATATATTTTCCCGAAAATTTTGAATATCTTTCCACATCCTCTTCGCCATATCCACCAGGTCCGCATAATCCCTCTCTCTAAAAGATAACAACCTCGAAGCAACTCCCGGTGCCAAGTCCATCTGAAAATGCCTACATTTCAAGTCCTCCGTGCTCACCATGTATGGTGCATACTGAGACAATGTAGTAAATCTCGCCTCATACTCATTTACTGACATATTCCTTTGCTTCAAATTTGAGAAAGCTGCCTCCTGACCAAAACAAAAACTATCAGGATAAAACTAATTGTTAAATCCCTGGATAAATCTATCCCAAGTGATAGCTCTAGGTGCAACCAACTCCACTCCAAGTGTCGGTGCCACCTCTTTCCTTTTAAAGGCATTCTACCAATTTCTAGCCTCGCCTCTAAAAAGAAAGTTGCCAAAATCACCCTCTATTCTCCCTCAACTCTCATAGTATTCAACACCAACTCTACCTCCTTCAACCACTCCTCAGCCACCTCAGGGTTATTATACCCCTCAAATACAGTGCTACACAAACATTTAAATCTCTCTAAAAGGCATGTGCCCATACCTCTCTCCATGTTCTGATTGGCTTGTAACTGGATTATCATATGTTGTCCCTTCGCTAACAGAATTATGGCCGCCATCATTCGGGTCTCCTCTCCAACAATAGGTGGAATACCCCTACAACTATTTGGGTTCCACCATTCACACTAGCCTCTTCCTCAATCCCTTAGTTGTTCGGCTCCATTGGGTTCCTGAAAGTCACATCACAAGAAACAACATGATGGAAACAAATATTAGATGCCAAAGTCAATACACACTTCAATGACTCAAAACATGACTCGACATCCTATGGTCCACTAATTAGCCACCTTAACCCTTAGCATTTTTCTATACTATGCTTTCTCACTTAACTTTCCAAGACTTCCCATTAGAAGAGAACGTTGATCAGGTATCCTTCCAATCGGATTTCAAGGCAAGTCCCATGGGTGTCAGAGACACACATAATAATCACAAAATACTAATACCACACATCCGACACTTTACCTCATACACATACCTCAAGTATAAGTTCTTCTTACTCACATGGTCCCCTAACTCGGACCTAAAACCTATGCTCTGATACCAAGTTATAACATCTCAAACTCATAATTACTCTAAAATGAGGAATTTAAATTTTTTTGCTTAAATAAATATCCTCAAATAAAATTCCCAAAGCATAGAAAATAAACGAGGATAAACCTCTAGGATAAAAACCATTAGTACTACAAGTACTCATTAGCCCCAAAACATAAACAACAAAATAAAACAAACTGAACTACTGAATGGTCTCCAAATACAAGTCTCTGAATAAATGACATTACAAGTCTACCCAAAGGTGCTACTATAAAGTCACAAGTATATAAATCCTCAACAATGACCTCAGCCAAATATCACTATCCAAGCATCAATCTTCTTCCAGCCTCATAGTGGACCGCTAATCCTAAAACCTATTTTTCAAGTCAAAAAGAACAAGGAAAATAGACTGTGACTATGATATTTTTAACTTCCAATCTCAAGCAATTTTAGTGACAGAAATCATAGAATGAACAACAATTTACTTTCATTCATAAGTGCATCCCATGCATATTACTATCATGTATGATGGCCGAAGCCCTTTTCAAAAAGGTTTGAGCATCCCATGCCCTGAAAATAGCTATTGCTATAGGCAATAGTTCGTACGCCATGCGTACATTTTTGGGCATGTCCCACGCACCCATTGGTCTTACTCAAGTTGCCAACAATTGGACTTACTCAGGTTGCCAATAATGCCACACGTCCTACGCAGGCAATGCATAATATATATATATGTATATCATGCTTATCCATCTCATAACATGCATCTCATATTTTTATATCATTTCCCAACATGCATCATATAACCAATGAAAAAACAACAATTAAATAATGACTTACAGATGTACAATTAAAAATAATATAATCCTACACTCATCGATACAGTTTAACCCTTTTTCTCCTTGCGTTTGAGCGAGGCCTCAATAACTTCCTCGAGCATCACTGTCAAATCAATCTATAAATATCAGTCCACAATAAGTATAAATTGATAAGGAAAAAACAAAATCATTAACATACTTGATAATAGCAAAAATAACCCTACTCATGGTCCTTCTCAAATACCCCATTCGAAGTCTAACGTTATTTTTCCAAGTTATTCACGAACCCCATATACTTAATCATGAGATTCGACAACAAACACGAGTATAACCCATCTATGGACTACCTAGATGCCAAAGGTCATCGAGCATCTAAATCAAAAACCAATACATGAACCACCTTTACATACAACATGAAACTAACCCATACTCCAAGCAACTTTCTTTACAAAAACCATAGATCCAGTTGATATATATAATATACTAAAACATGAACTTGATTCATGATTTTAACCCCAAGACTTGGTAGAAAAATAAAGAGATAGAGTCTATAAAAGCACAATGATAGAAAGACTTACCAAAGAATTGAACTACAAGATGAAACCACCACACTCCTTTCACAATCTTCTTCCACCTTGAAGCTTCAACATTGGAGACTCCTCTCTCACTCTAGGGCTTTTCTCTCAAGTTTAGAATACCAAATGGAGGCCAAAATGTGATTATTATAACCCTAATACGTATTAGAGTGCTTAGCAACTGCTTAGAAGACAAAAACCCAAGTTTACCCTTAATTATTTTTAAGTCTGCCGCACGCTTCGTCCAAACGAGCCCCATCTTCGTCCGGATGGGACTCCCCGTCGTCCGGACGACCAACACCAAAATTTATCCAAAAATGTTTCTGCTCACTCGTCCGGAAGAGAACCAACTATGGTCTGGATGAGCACCCTAGGATGACCCCCCAAACCTTGCTTTTTGACCCCCAACACCTCCAAACTCAAACCAGAGCCATCTCCTTATAAACGGACTCCTCAGTCTCTATCCCTACGGATTTCTATTGAAGGATCTCTTTCAGTCTGGCATTATCCGGACCTTAAATGCTGACAGAGCCATCTACTTATGAACGGACTCCTTAGTCTCTATCCCTCCGGAATTCTATTGAGGGGTCTCTTTCAGTCTGGCATTATTCGGACCTTAAATGCTGATGGAGCCATCTACTTATGAATGGACTCCTCAGTCTCTATCCCTCTGGATTTATATTGAGGGATCTCTTTCAGTCCGGCATTATCCGGATCTTAAATGTTGACGGAGCCATCTACTTATGAATGGACTCCTCAGCCTCTATCCTTCCGGATTTCTATTGAGGGATCTCTTTCAGTCCGGCATTATCCGGACCTTAAATGATGACAGAGCCATCTCCTTATAAACGGACTTCTAAGTCTCTATCCTTCTAGATCTCTACCAACTATTAAGTGCTATTTCAGTCCATCACCCTTCGGATGAGGAAAGAGGTAACTGAAAAATTAAAACTGAAACTCTTGTATTAACAGGATTGTATTGACAAAATTAATACATCCAAAAACTTGGCATCTAAAAGAACAAAAGGATCCATGCTCCGGTTGCTCCATTGGAAGAGTCTCTAGCAGACCATCAAAGGGCTCCCTATCTAGAAACACCAAGGGAGGGACCTCAAGATTTGGTGCAGGCACCTCAGTCCGAAGGGGCGAATCCCCAGGCACTTTTGTAGCATCAAGCGCCTGCCTCCACGCCACGCTGTAGCCTCCCATGTAGCCAATCTCATGATCTTTGGGGCAAAGCTCATACACATACTAACAATATTCTTCTCTGGTATCATTGAATCCCTTAGCATAGCCCTTGGCGTCTGCATCGGCTATGGCCTTCTTGAGCCTCTCTTAAAAGTCTCCTTCTGTCTGTCGGAGACCACCCCAGCTCCAGCAAGCATCTCTTTTAGCTATATCTGCTCCACCGATACCTCCTCGATCTTCCAGAGGAGAAGATCCTTCTGGGCCACCATGGCTTCAAAGCTAGCCTCTACCATGCGGGCTCGGTTCTCCCAGTTGAATGCCTGTCAAAGTACTGATTAAGTACACTTATACAGCCTGGCGAAGCTCTGGCAAGACTGCGATAACCAGAACAATCATCAGCAAAATTCAGCAATAAAATTTGACCAAAGAAAGGGGCTGGTACCTTTATAAGGCATGTACCGGCGTGGTCGTAGATCTCTTCTACTCCGGACAGCAGGGCCCTCATATCGATTGGCAGCTGTAGTGTTCGGAGGAGGGGATGCGCGACTCTTGGATCAACATTTACTCTGTCCGTCGTCAGGACAGGCGCTCTGGAGTACTTGCGAAAGCCAGGAGCCCAGGGCTGGGGTGGGACCGGATCAGCCAGAGGTGGGGGTTTATGCCACATGGCGGTGAATCTAAAACCTCCCGATATCTTTTGAAAGTCAACAGGTTCTTCCTTCACCTGACATAGTTCTGGCAAATTTGTCGGAGGAATAACCGGAGATCTAACGGCAGCTTCGACTGTCAAAACAACACCCTGGGGCTGTGGATGTATTGGCTCTGCACCATTCATTCCCTTAGCTGCCCCTTCCCCGACCACCGAAAGTCCCGCCTCAAAGTATTGAAAAAGGTTGAGCCTCTTCCGAGCAGGGGCTCGCACACGAGGGACTAATGTCGCCTTCCTCTTCCCTCTTGCCTTCCGATCTTCCAAAACAACTCTGGTACATCGACTCATACCCTAGAAGAGTGGGAGCGTCCCTGCCTATGCACCTCAGCATTGCCTCGATCCAGGCCTTCGTGGCATCCCCCCTCATGTACTTGGAGAATGCCGACATGTCTGTATGAAAAAGGATGGTTAGAAAGATCTGAACACAAGAATATCTAAGCTGGGAGTAGGATTCCAACCTGGATTGCCCGGTTTGGTCCGCACAAGGTGCCGACGCTCCTCGTCCGAATTAAAATTATAATCTCCGTATAGCTGAAGGTAAAGATTCGCCCACCTTTCAGAATCCAGCAACCTCGTGAAAACATCCTCATTTGGCTTCCGGGCAGTAAGGAAGTACCTGCTGGACGCTCGGTTCTGGGAAAGAGAAAATAAACCTATCAGGTCTGGCACATCAAAATCCAGCCCCTCCTTCTCATACAGTGCCCGGACGCATCCAATGATTCGGTAGCTATTTACTAGCAGTTGACTAGGCGTAAGTCTGAACGAGAACAGGAACTCCCAAAGGAAAGGGGAAAAAGGAATTTTTAATCTTCATTCAGTTATAGCCATCAAGGGGACCGTCACATGCTCCGCCGTATAGGCAACTTCAAATCCCACCTCTACGAAAGTAACTGAAGTTGGAATTTCGTACCGATGGTAGAACTCATCAATTTGGGGCAGCCCCCCATGAAAATAGTCCAGATAAGGGCAGAGGCGATCTCTACCATGCGCTCTGATCAAGCCTCCAAGGGCCCTGTTTGGCCGACCCCCTAGGGTTGCATATATGGGTTCGCTATCCTTCGAAAAATGATGGACGAATCTGGTCCATCTGTCGGTTTAGGGTTGTGCCCGAGTTGGGGCTTCTGGAGCCAGGTCCCTAACTTTGGCAGAAACCCAGGAGGTGTTGTCAAGAGCCGACTCATCTGAGCTCAGATAGTATAAAGAGCTCGAACTAAAGCTCGGATCGGGCATGACTAGGTCAACAATTTGATTCATGAATGATAGCTAATGATGCTAACCAAAGGAAAGGAAATTCTCCGGAGGGTCTACTTGCGCAAAGTAAGTCCCGAGCATCTAACCACATCAGCCTATTTATAGGCCCATCTCAGGTACGAGTCACAACAGTCAGTTAATTAGTTTTTTACACAAATACCGATGCATGCTGTTTGACCAACGAATCGGGATGCGATGCGTGGAGAAGCATTGACATCCGTATTTAATTATTACCCTGCTACTGTCAGATGTCAGTGTTGGCTTCAGAAGAACCATCCCTCTGAAGCGAAGCATCCAACATCCCAGGATCAATCTTTTACAATGAAACTGGGAAAGATTGAGGTGCTATTGATGTAGCCAGACCTTGGCCTTGAGGGATCGGATTCTATCTCAAACCTTAGGGATCCCACGACGTCCCAACCCGTCGGCCTAACGAATCTTTGGTAGAAACCCTACGACCAAAGGATTGGCCTGATAATCCATCAGTCCCCCTCATCAAAACATAACAAACACCTCAAAGGAAGCAATCTAGAGCTCAAGCCACACGATGCCTCGAAAGCATCTGGTCAGACCAGGGCTTGTTGGATAAATGACCCCCAGACCTCTGGCTACCACGCCATTCGGTAGAGCATCAAAACGCAACCCTTGTGGATAGGACGTGGCTCCTGGTCGACCGGCTATCTAGCAGAGGGTCCACCTTCTGGCAATGTCCCAATAATAGAATGCATCTTATACCCACTCGTGGATCCCCCATCCATACGATCTACCCGACCCATTTTTGGCCCAGTACGTGCGTCATTCAGGGCCAGTGTCACACGGGGGAGCCCACGACGCGCAGTTCATGCGCCAATCTTGAGCCCTAAGCCAACCTTCTCCTATAAATACCCCTTAAAGGGTACTGTTTACGGGATCTAATCCCCAGAGATAACTATCAGGCCTAGCTATCTTTTATCTTCTTCCTAAAAAAAAGAGACTAACTTAAGCTTCAGAGGCCCCATCGGTCACAACCGATCGGTGGGCACTAATCTTTGTGTTGCAGGAGCCAACCAGGAGGACCCTTTTTTGTCTTTGTAGGGACCCACATGAGCTTCCGAACCAAGCACTGTCCAGGAAGCCCTTATCCGTTGCCAATGACCCATCATCCGAAGGGCAAGTCGTTAGGAAGGTGAAAGAAGGAAGCCAGCCACCACAGTCCACATTATCACAATAGTCACATGTTTATGTTCCAAACCCTAGCCCCATGTTCCAATAACTGAGAGTTTTGTAATGTTCTCTTCTTTTTTTTAAAATAAAATAAAATAATGGTGAATGACTTAATTAAAGCATTAGACAGTGTATGTGGTCACTATTTGTTATTTTCCAAAGGCCCAAGTCAAATGTGAAGTGTCAAATGCAAGAGTGATATGCCAAGTGCTGAAGACACGCATTACATTTTAACTGATAAAACCACAAGTCACATGCCCAGTGCTGAAGGCACAGGTCACATGTGAAGTATTGGAGGCACATAACACAATTCAAGTGTTAATGACACGGCAATGCCTTCGGCACTCATGGGTGCCGAAGGCACGAATTTTACCATAAGTTTCACCCCGTCTCATTGGCACAGGCAATGTACTAGTATACACATATGTTTTACAATTCCTCATCTAATTTATAAGAAATCCATTTTTACCAAAAACTTCTATGAAACCCATGATTTCTAATGGAAGCAAAACATAATCAAATGGATTCTTACCTTAGAAATCCCCTCCTTGCTACATATTCGAATCTCCTAACCGTGTTCTCTTGATTTCCTCTTCAATTCCTAGCTTTGGCCCAATCCATCAAAGTTGTTCCTCTCTCTCTTATTCTAACCCACAAGAAATGCCTTACGGGAGTGAAATTCCAAATGAGGCATATTTGACTCTAACTTGCAAAATACAAAACTTGTCTCTCAATAAATTTTATTCCATGCTCCCCAAACCAATTTGGTTAGCTATACTCTCTAGGGACAAGATCTAGTGTTTTACACCCTCAAATTATATATGCTCACACTAGAATTTTAATCTATATTATTACTAATATTATTTCATTTTTTTATTCCAACTCCCATTATTTTAATCAAAAATTCCCCGACTTTAATTATTTTCCAAGAACGGGATTACAATTCTTCCCCCTTAAAATATTTCATCCTCGAAATCGCAAACCAAACTCATGATTCTACAACACAATCTTTACTTATCTTCAATACTCAGATATTATTTCCTCCAATTCATTGATTTCCCCAAATTCACTTGTTTTCTCACTTAGTTCATTATTAGACATAAATACACGTTATTAATAGTTACAAATAACTAAAATAACCAAAATACAAAACTATATCATATACTTTGTGATGCTTTGGGTGATCTCGATGGCTGGACCAATACAAAAACTCTTCATGACACCTTCTTTCCATCTTTGGTCACAGATGTTCCAATCGATGTAGCAGTTTGCACATCTCTCCCGGGTCATTGTGGCATAGTATGGCCGAACTCCGCACACCCAAAACATCTCACTCTTCTAGGTTCCACACTTTCCTTAGGACGGTCCCTCACTATGTGGTCTACTGATCCACATCTGAAACAGTGCCTAACAAATAACGACCCTTTGGAACTTCCTTGGCTAAAAATACTTTGCCTACTTCCTCCCACGGACCCATTTGGGCTTGCATTCCATTTCCCCTTTCTAGGATGAGACCTTAATTCATCGCTTTTTGATTCATTGCTTCCTGCTCTCCCTGAAACATCAAATATACTCCTTTTACTCCCTCTCTATAATCCTTTAATTCCTCAATATCCCTCTCCATTTTTATAGCTGTTTCCACTAAGTCCACATACGAAGTTTCTTTGTAACCCGTTAATCTAGTGGCTATGGGTGGTATCAACCCGTTTTTAAAACGACGACATCTTTCGCATCCGAATTCACCAAATCCACTACATAATGTGATAGAGAAGCAAACTTGGCTTCATACTCAGTTATGGTCATGCTACCCTGCTTAAATGTTTTAAACTCTACCTGTCTCTCAAAATGATAGTTCTCGGGACATTACTGGTATTTAATTCTTGCACGAAGGTGACCCAAGTAATAATTCCCCTTACTTTTGGTACTACACCTAGTTGTGGTGTCGTTCTTAATTGGCTTAAAGTTTCCCACCACACCAAGGCTTCCCCTTTAAACTAAAATACGCTAACCTCACCTTTTGTTCATCTGTCACCTTAAGAATATCAAACACTCTCTCCAACCCTTCCAACCATATTTCAGTCTCACTAGGATTCATAGTCTTCTCAAACTCTACTGAATATAACCTTTTAAAACGTTCAAATAGGGTATTGCCTGGTTCCCTGGGCTGCCTATCACTCCAAGCAATGGTTTGATGCTCCATGTATATGACCATGGCTGCGATAAACGTATCCACAATCCCTACTACCGGTGGATTCCCTGCTACCTTTGGTTGATTTACTTTTCCTTCCCCTGCCGTGTTAGATGACCCTTCTTCTTGATGATTCATAATGTATTACTATGATCACAACACAATTAACCCCCACAAACAAATGTTAATAATAAGCGTTAGTGACCCCCAAGACTTATACTTGACTCACTAATACCCTACGGTCCACTACAAATCTACCCTAGACACTCCTAAGAAAACTGTGTATCCCCAAATAACTCGCCCAAACTTCCAATCAGAAGACACGGTGTACAGACGCTCTTCTAGTCAGACTTAAGGGTAATTATTGGTTATACACAATCTCCTCTTCTATCCATCCATATGCCGAGAATCTAAAAACCATGCTATGATACCAAAATTGTCACGCCCCATTCCACTTATAACATATATTATCAGAGTTTGCCCATGCCATAGGCAAGATGCAATAGATGTAGATTTCCACGCTTTGAGGCCCCACATAAATAATCTGAGCCATTGATAAATTTTAAAATATTTTTTCTAAGCATCCTCGTATATCTGTATCTAAAGGCACCCTACTCGTATCTTCAACACTCGAGTCTCGACCTGTTCTGTCGATGTTCTAAAAATAAAGTAAAAGAGAATATAAAAATATTTAGTGCATTGTCTGTGCATATGACACTTGACCCGTGCCTTCGAAACTGTCCATGTGCATTCAGTACTTTGAAAAATAACATGTGCAGAAAAAATTAAGTAAATAAAAAATTAATAACATATTAATTTTCAAAATACCAAAATAAAAAACAATACACAAAAATTATAAAGTTATCACATAAAATAAAATAGATATTAAAAAATATGATAGATGTGAAATGTGCAGTATATGAAAATATGTATGGAAATGTACATTGTTTTTTTGGAAATGTACGGAATATTTTTTTTGGAAATGTGCAGAGTATTTTTTATTTCTGGGGGTGGGGTGGGGGGAAAGTCTAACTTTTTGGAAATGTGTAGAGTGTAACATATTTGTTATGGAATGTGCATAACATATTTACCAATCTTCATTTTGGAAATAGATATAACAACATAAATATGTGAACACAAATAATATATATCTAATCATAAATATCAAGAAAATCTAATCTGATCCATCTAATATGCCACGTAGGACACTCACATAGTACATTTTAAAAAACGACGTATAATGTAATATAGATGTTTAGCGGACAAGGCAATGTGAATCATAGAAATTCTCAACTAAATACATAGATAGATACAACCCCATACTAACTAACATCTACGGTGTTACAGAAAATCCACTAATACCAATAGAACATCCATAGACATATACATACAAGTACTGGAATATACAAACTAGCTAACAACTCTTAATTAAAACAACATCGTTTATACAAAAAAAAGTTCAACCATAGAGTACCCAAAAGTGAAACTCTAACTCCTCCAAGATCTAGTCACCAACCGTAGTGGACCACCAAAACTAGCATGAGAATCTAGATTTCTCAATTCAAAACAAATCACAGAAAAATCTAAGAGTGTGTAAGTTATAATAAACATTGCAAAAAATAGCAACATAAACAAAATAGATACAAATATAGAAGCAGATAATTAGATGCAACAATTGTGTTTTCTCACATATTTAGAACAGAAATCAGATACAGAAAACAAATGATACCCCAACTAAGCTTGCCCCAATTATACTTTCACAGATAATTCAGAACCAACAGATTTCTCCAATGATTTCCACAATACCAAATAGAAACAAATGTAGAAATAGATGTAGACACTTGGTGAATCCACCACTATAGCGTGCCCTACATTGCTACTAGTTTTAATTCACATTTTAAGTTCTCTTCCCTAGATGGCAAATCAACGACATTTATTCATCACATAGGATCGCCGGATTCCACCATTCATAAGCACATCTACTTGCATAAAGACGTATTTTTCATGTCCATCACACCCATAAAACATGGTCCTAAATAGACACAACTTTCTCCCACTTTCTACAATGTTTCCCCAATTTCCTAAACTTTCCACAATTCCCATATGTTACATCAAATCATGTATAATTAATACAATGAATCACATAACAACAGAAATGAACACCTCCTCTCCTAATCATGCACCTAACATCCCCCAAATCAAGTCATAGTTCAAGTGTGAATCATACAAAGGTGGTACGCAAACAAAGTCTACAACTTTTAGAATAACCACCACACTCAATGAATACCCTTAAGAGGGTTTCTTTGAATCAGTCTTTGCCGGGTAGATGTATTTCGATGATTCTCCTGAAACATAATCCAATATCATTATCAAATTATTTTACAATAATTCTACGAATGTAGAACATTTGGAAATAAATAAACTATTTACTTCTTTAACCATTTCTCAATTGATTTAACTCCTAAATGACGCTGCTTAAGGTCTAACATGTCCCTCGACTCGAGATTGAGACTCGAGAACCAACAAGGATTCTTTCTGAGAAAACTTAAAATTTCCCAGAAACTGTTCAAAAGGGACCGGTCCCCATAGGATCAAGGGACCGGTACCCACAGGAAAGTAGCCCACTATTTAGCTATTCGAACTATGTTTTCATGGCAATTTTCACATCCAAACTCTATAATTGTTAACATACAATACCACAAGAAGTTTACCAACAATACCTCTAAGATTATACTACAAAATAACTTAAATATACATATATTTTTTACAATTCATCATCTAATTCATAGGAAATCCAATTTTACCAAAAACTTCCATGAAACCCATGATTTCTAATGGAAGCAAAACATGATCAAATGGATTTTTACCTTAGAATTCCCCTCCTTGCTACAGATTCGAATCTACTAACCTTGTTCTCTTGATTTCCTCTTCAATTCCTAGCTTTGGCCCAATCCATCAAAGTTCTTCCTCTCTCTCTCT
>NMUG010002654.1:0-15706 GCA_002855965.1 Monotropa hypopitys
CCTACCTATCACGAGTGAGAGTGTTGGTTTACCTTGAGGTCCCGCAGTTATTGTTGTCCTTCCGTACCTTGGGTTCTCTCTCTCCTTACCTTGTGAGGACACTTATGCACACATTCGCGTGTGTGCACTTGGTAGTAGTTAATAGTTTTCCTACTGAGCCGTGGAATGCTCAGACCCTCCTTTCTTTCTCTTTTCCAGGATTGTACTGCAGGGTTTCTCTTGCAGGGGGACTTGGAGCTTGTGCTAGTAGCTGGTTCCTTTGGAGCTGCAGCCTTGACTCTCTTTGCACTTGGGACTTCAGTTCGGTTCTCAGGTTGTAGCACAATTGTAGTTGTGCTTTTCTTTACAGTTGTAGTAGATAGCTGTTGTACCCCCTTCCCCTTTTCTTTCAGTTAATCAATTGTAATAAATTCAGTAGATGTATCTTCTCTCTTTTCTGTATCATTTGTACTGTGATGATTATTCTACTGATTGTGATAGATAATAATGATTAACACCCTCCTTTTTATATGTGTCTTTAAAAAAAATAGTCTTGAAATGTTTTTATTAAAATCGAGGGGTGTTACATTCCCGCTGTGGCTTTTACAAAAAAAGATCATACCCTTCTCTCTTTTTTTGAAACAAGGTACATACGTCGAATTTTCTCTTCTCGATTCGACAAACTCACACGTAAACAATTCTCGCTTTGTCGTCCTCAACAAAAATATCCACTAATTACACTACGGCACGTCGATATGCCAATAAGTCCATAGCTTGTTGACAAGTAGCAAAAGAAACACACAGTCGCCCCATAACCCACGATTTATTTGAAACACGATGCATCATAAAAGTATGCCCCAAAATTTTCACAAAATAAAATACACGACACCACATGCACACATCCTAGCGTGGTAACCGAGTGATCTTAGTGATTTGTCTTGAGATGCCCCAACCGGTAGCTCTTCTCAAATCAATTCACTATGTCAAACGTATATCACGATGTCAAGAAAGACTCACACACCCACATACGCCAAAATGTACATGTGACAAGCTCAACAACGCGGCATGGCACTAAACTCACACCAAGTCTAGACCGCAATATGCTTTCGTACCCAACTTTCCCGCGATTTTTCGAACACACGTTTCTTTGGTCCACGAATTTCTTCTATTCCACGATCACACAATGTCCAACGTACAAACGCAATGAAGGAGAATGGAACCTCCTCTTCAACATAAAATTTTCATGCTTGAAGGGGGTTAGTCGCACTTCAATCAAGGATACAACGCCGAAGTAGAACAATCGCACATATGAGTAGTCCTTTAGCCAAGGATGAAGAACGGGCAAGGAGAATCAACCAATCATGGTAAGAGGGAGCAACACGCTCGTCAGTTTTTTGCAAATTCGAGTACAACTCAATTCAACAATAGGGAGAGGTCAAAAGACTCATGGAAGATCATCTACGAAGTACAAAAAAGCCAAGCACAATGGATTTAGCACAGTGCCAAAGGTTGTCAACAAAGGAAACACCACTGAACGATACAAAACCAATCAACGTTCCACTCCTGAAGTCCAAGCCCTTACTAGCTTACCGTCGACGAAAAACTCAGGGGAAATCACACAACGGATGGAATAACTAATTGAGGAGTCACAATGGAAGCACAACTCCCAACTGAGTCCACGAACCCACAACACATAGGGGCTAAGGTCCATGTATGTCGATCAATAGAGCACGAAGATCACTACGAGGAGTACCAACACAAAGAAAATCAAGTGCCACACAAAGAGGTAAAAGGGACAACTCTCGATATGGTGTGGACACTAGGATCACCGTCAAGGTCATAAGGAAAAGACCGAGCTTGATAAACATGAACGACTCTTCACGCAACATCGTCGTCCTCCGCATTCGAAATGAAACCATACGTGCCAGAGTTGCCAAACCTTCGAAAGGTCAATACTCGGAGAGAGTTACATCGGAGATTTCCAATTTAATCATCATTCGAAGAAGACGCGATCAAGATTTAATTAGCCGATAGGGAGAAGAACCATACTCAGAGTTCCAAAGGCATCACACTTTCTACAAGCCAAGGGTTGGATATAAAAGCATCATACATGCTATCGAACAAAAGGGAAGCCAAACGAAGAAATCTTTACCGGGTGCTAGAATACGATTCGTACTAATCGAAATCATCCACAAAAGATCCAACGGACACAAGAAGAGCGAGTGACTTCCACGAAACATCTGGTTGCCATACAGGCAACAAATCCAAGCATTGACTAATGAACATCCACGTCAAACTTCGCACGATCAATCGGCTCTAAACTAACGCAAGACAAGTGTCAAAATGGGAACGATACGTCACAATCACACTTACACTCGCGCACTAACGAACAACGGTGTCGGAAAAGCTCTAAAATCTCAACGAGCACACGCAACTCAATCTCGCGACGATATAAATGACCGATAGGTCATACCTTTTAAAGAAGAACGCTATAATATCTTGGTAATGCCTCAAGAATTCCACTAACATAACCGAGGGAACACAAACTCGGATGAGCCATAAGGCCTATTTTACCAACAACTACGCAAGGATTCACAACCCAACATGGAATGACAAACAAACTTTGAGACAAAAAGGGCTCCAAGGGATACTACTAATCGCCAGACCAAATCCAAGGTCACCAAATCCTAACACAACGTGCCAACAAGGCTCAAGTTCCACCTTACTAACAACAATACGAGGGATAACAACAACCTCAAATGTTTCTACAAATGTCATCTTACCACAAACCACAATCTCACTCTAATGAAATAGAGGAGCCTAAAACTCAATAATAACCACAAAGGTACACTACGATTGCCAGAGACGAGGACACAAGAGCACCCTAACACCGCAAGCAACTAGACTTGCCACAAGAGGATAACACTAAACTTCCAAAAGGTGAAAAAACTCGACATCCACGGAAGGATACAAACAAGCAGGATACCTCAACGACACAAGACCGTGATGCGATAGAGCACATCAAGCATACAAACACGACCGAAGAACAATGTAATGACCAAGAGAACCCATGGAGACTAAGTGTCTCCCCACGGCTCCAAGGTATTCGAACCGAAAGCTCTGATACCAAGTTGTCACGCCCTGGATTTTCAAACCATATTTTTTTTAAAACAGTTTAAATAATAAACAGGGGATACAATTACTTGTCATTCAGATACATTCAGTTGAATTCTCATTACATGATACATGGTACAATCGGGAACTACAAGCGGAAGTAAAGTACAAATGATGTACACGACTATAACTGAAATTGAAGTGCAAGTACAAAGCAATGGGAAGTACAACAGAAACGCTGCAACTACACTACCCTGTACAGAAGGAACCACAGCAACTGAAGTGGTAGAGTCCAAGAAAACCCAGCAGCTGACTCCAACTCCAAGTCCGTCTAGCCCTGCAACACAGACTAGAAAAAAAAAGAGGGTTTGAGCAAACCACGGCTCAGTGAGAAAACCCCTAACTACTTCCAAGCATGCACATGCGGTGCGTGCCTACGTGTGCACAACAAAGTACGAGAGTAGTAAAGGAACTAAGTGCACGTAGTGTAAACCTAACTCAAGGCAACTGGGACATAGGCGTACTGCCAACAAGTGCGTCTAACCAAGGCCACGACATCAAATAACCTTACCACTAAGGCCAAGCAACTCCAAGGATTAACTAAGGATCCTAAACCAACACTATGTCAAGATATCTAGCCAAGGTGTGTAAGTATAGCACAAGGGACAACAAGGAAGGGTGTCCACACAATCTATCGTAAATGTTCTTTTATTGGTACAAGGATTGCACACGATCAAGTGCCAAGGAGGTTCCATTACAAGTCTATCCCAATATGATGTATATCATCATTCTTACATTTGTTTCACTTTAAAGTGTAATATGAAATTCCATTACAAGTCTATTCCGCTCACTAGACTTACATATACCCCGGGGTCCCTTAAGGTCAAGTCCACCCCGTAATCATCCATAATTCGTAAAGATATAAATCAATCCCGGGATCCCTTAAGATCAAGTCCATCCCGTATTAATCCATTTATTAAGTGTACATATGTCTTGGGGTCCCTTAAGATCAAGTCCACCCCATATAATTCACAGTTCATGTACATACATATCCTGGGATTCCTTAAGGTCAAGTCTACCCCGTATTACTCATATCATAGAGTAGAAATAAATCCCGGAATCCCTTAAGGTCAAGTCCATTCCGTATTTATTCATAGTTCATCAAGTTCACATACATCTCGGGGTCCCTAAAAGTCAAGTCCACCCTATATAATCAATAACTCATATAGTTGGTATCAATCCCGGAATCCCTTAAGGTCAAGTCCATTCCGTATTGATCCATACTCCATAGTGTTGGCCTAAATCCGGGAATCCCTTAAGTTCAAGTCCATTCCGTATTAGTATACCAAAACCCTTATCATTATTTTCATTCGTCATCCCGGGAATCCCTCAAGGTCAAGTCCATTCCCGTACATAAGTTGGGCGACATCATCAATAGTCACTAAGCGCATTCAACCTCAACCAAGGATTTCAAGACCAAAATTCTACCACCGTATGAAGGGAGGGACTCATACACTCAAATCCCCGTTCAATGCTCAATTGGCAAAACCATCACACACATGGTGTCCCTTAAGTTCTAAGGGACTTATTATGATTTCTAAGACTCCACGTATTCAATTGCTCCACCCACAAGTCCTACGAAAGTCCTAACACTTCAATTCACCCAAAACTTGATTTATGACTCACATGGGATTTTCATCGAACAAGTCACACTCGTGTCTAACCAAGGTCGAATATTGATCCCATAAGACATCTCCATTTCTCTCAAACCTCAATGTTCACCCAAAGCCCAATTTATATTCTTATGGAAATTTCGCCGAACATGTGGTGTGCGTAATATACTAGGGGCTTCTATCAACCCAAGAACATCTCGTACGAACACTAGAAACTATCAATGGTGTAGTCAAACCACCTAGACTAACTCTAGGTAAAAATATGCAAAGTATATCCAAAAATCATAGGAATCAAATCCTACTTACACACACACATATACTTAGTAGCAATTAGAGATTTTACCCACCGGAGCATCGCCGGAGTAGTCACCGGAAAATATCCGTCGCACCACCGCAATCCGAATCCAACACCGTATAGATCCCGAAGCTCTCATCAATGTTTGTGAAGAGCACAACTCCATTGCTCGTCGCCGGAAGGTGGCCGGAATCCAAAATCTCACCGAATGGACTCGTGGTGGAGGTTGACGGAGAGCTCTTGATGAGGGGAGCAACCTTTCCTCTTGGTAAAACTCCATTGCTTCATGTTGGGGGAGACCCAAAATTCGGAAACTCGACGGATGACTTTAATCCATGGCTTGCCGGAAAGCCCTCGCGGAGGAGAACAACATTTGTTCTCGGTGAATCTTGATCGGAGCCATGGATGGCTTTGATTTTAAGCTTTGAAGGTGGGCAACAATGGAGGGAGGAGAGAGGGGAGAGAATTAGGTTAGAAGAGTGCGGAAGAAGAAGAAAAATGGCAAAAATCTGGTATAGGGTCTCATATATACCCCCAAGGCAAAATGACCAAAAGCCCTTAATGAATCTCCCAAAACAGGCACGTTATCGATAACGGACGAGTCATTATCGATAACAAACTTCTCGGATTTTTCTATGGAACATGCCCGTTATGGATAACAGAGTGGGTCTTTATCGATAACCAACTTCTCGGGTTTTTCTATGGAGCATCTAGTTATCGATAACGGAATGGGTCGTTATCGATAACGAACCTCTCTGTCACTTATAAGGGGAAAAACTATTGCGGAGTATTTTGGCCATAACTTCTTCATCCGACCTCCGATTTAGGTGATTTATGTTGCGTTGGGTTTGTAATTGAATTCTCTACGACATTAGTGAAGAACATGCTCAGATTATAGAATTTATTTTGGGTCGTAACGGGCCTAGAATGCCCTCGTCGCATTGCCGAAATGACTCGGCATTGCACCGACTTTATACCGGGGACTCTAACTACCCCGAACCATCGAATATCATAGTGGGGACCCGATATAACCATTATATCATTTAATAAAATTATTTAAATAATCTAGGTCGTTACAAAGACTATCAACATGGTCGAACCAACATACATCAAATGATAGGGCATACGACCATAGCGAAATCAGTCATTTAGAAACTCAAAGTTCAATAGCAAGATAATAAGGAGAATAAAAAGTTTCCATATCCAACGAAATCAAGGGTTACAGTCAAGGGATTACAGATCCAACAATTTTAACTTAAACAGATCATGAAAGGAACCAAAAGAAGTCACAGTCCACCGTAGAGAGATGTCGGTCAAGAGTGAGACCCAATCATGGACCCGGTCTTCCACGAGCACTATCTTCACAAGGACACTTTCTCGTCTTGTGTCCAGCTTCCCCACACAATAAACAGGATAAGGAGAACTGCCCGGTGCATTGAGCACGAACATGACCCAATTGTCGACATCTATGGTATATAACCTGAGGTTTGAAGACAACATCTGCCTGGTGAGATGAGGAAGAAGAAGAACCTACACCACGATGCTTATACAAAGGTTTAGATTGGGCTTGGCCTCGCTTCTTGCCAAAATTCTCGGATGTGAAAGAATGCACACTAGTAGGAAGTTGACATGGCACCCCCAAAGGAACCCGAGCTTCTTCTTCAAGGCAAGATCCTACCGCTCTAGCACGCTCCAATAACACAACAAAATCCTGAATCTGCTGCTTCACCACAATTTGTCGAATCGGACAACGCAAACCCTTTTCAAACATTCGACACTTGCAGTCTTCTAAACTGACCCTCTCTGGTGCAAAACAGGACAAGGCTAGAAACTTCATAGCATACAGGGACACAACCATGTCCCCTTGAATGAGACAATCGAACTGCAATTTCATCTGCTCGTGAAACGAACTAGGAAGGTACTGCTCGTTGAACATAGATTCAAACTGTTCCCAAGACAAACTCTCAAAGGGAGATGCACTGGACCATTGGCGATTCATCATCACTGAACTCCACCATTTATTGACCTTTCCAACAAACTGATACGCTGCTAGGGCTACTCGGACAGGACTCTCAACAACACCCAGAGCATCAAGGATCCGGCGGATGCCTACGAGCCAATGATTTGCTTCTGAAGGTTCACCTTCACCATTGAACTGGGGAGGGTTCATGAGAAGGAACCCCTTCAACGCATTCAAAGCATGACTAGCATCCATCTTGACACCTTACAAAGATAATATTAGGGTCAGTCAACAATAATCATACCAGAAGACACGCGGAGAACGAACAACTCATATGGGACACCCAAGATGAATGCGATACAGAGCAAAAGAAGAACATCTTACGAATCATGTTTTAACCCATGAACTAGCACGCAACAATCCTAAGTAATCCAAACAAACCCAACAATGTCACCCGCAACACGAATTAACTAATAACTGCATCGTGAAGTCTATAAAATCTAAAACAATCGCAACTAATTTAAATCCGCGAAGAGATATGACCGACAGTCATACCCCTTAAAGAAGAATACTAGAAAATCTCTGCAATGCCTCAAGGTTCCTACCAAATAAAAAGAAACACCTACTCGAATGAACCATAAGGTCCATTTTACCAACAACTACACGAGTGTTGATACTTCGACATGGAAAAACAACCAACTTTGTAATGAAAGGGATCCTAGAGATATCACTACTCACCAAACCAAAACCAAGTCACCAAAATCTCCATACAGTGTGCCGACAAAACCCAAGTTCCGCCTTATTAATGGCAAGACAAGGAATAACCACAATGACAATCTCGAATACCTCCACGAATCTCATCCTAGCACCAACCACAATCTCAATTCTAGCGAAACAGAGGAGCCTAAGGCCAACCAATAACCACATATGATTCATCTTGATCACTAGAAACGAGGACATAAGAGCACCTAAACACCGCAAGGCAACTAGGCTTGCCATAAGAGGTCAATACTCGACTCTCAAAGGATGGAGAAACTCAACATTCGGGGAAGAAGACAAACAAGCAGGATACCTCAAAGACACAAGGCCATGACGCGGTAGAGCACATCAAGCACACAAATATGACCTAAGAACAATGTAATGACCAAGAGAACCCATGGAGAATAAGTGTCTCCCCACAGCTCCAAGGTATTCGAACCGAAAACTCTGATACCAAGTTGTCATGCCCCAGATTTTCAAACCATATTTTTTTTTGAAATACAATTTAAATAATAAACAGGGGATATAACCACTTGCCATTCAGATACTATCAGTTGAATTTCTCATTGCATTCACAGAGCAGTACAAAGTAGAACTACAACGACGGCAAAGAGCGGAAGAAGGTACAAGTACTGTCCTACTACAACTGCTACAATGAACAAGGAACTACAAGTACAAAGTGAAAGAACTACAACTGAAGATACTGAAACTGAAGAGCAAAGTACAAGAGAGGCCACTAGAACTGAAGCAGCCGAGCCCAAGAAAATCCAGCAGCTGACTCCAAGTCCAAGTCCATCTAGCCCTATAGCATAGACTAGAAAAAGGAAAAGAAAGAGGGTCTGAGCAAACTATGGCTCAGTGAGAAAATCCATAACTATTACCAAGCATGCACATGCGGTGCGTGCCTATGTGTCCACAAGTAAACGTACAACAGAAAGAACCCAAAGTGCAAGTGAATCCAACCTAACTCAAGTAATAATGAACGTAGGCATAACGCCTCTAAGAGTGTGCAACCAATTCCTATAGACCGAGTAAGTGCAAGAAGTAAGGTATTCTAACTAAGGTCAAATAACTCCAAGGATAGATTAAGGATCCAACCCAACGTCGTGCCACGATTTCTATTCCTAACTTATATTGCGAACCACGCCAACTACCGTTATCATCACGTATTGGATTCACGTGCCATGTTGGATATTTGAGATATTTCTTTCTTTTTATTCATTGATTGATTGATTCTCCATAGCCCATACTATGGGTTGATATTGAAATTTGTCATTAAGGTCTCATTTATTGCAGAATGGATACTCTGTGGAGGCATCTAACCAAGACCCATCCAAGTTATCCCAATCTTTCACAATGGACACTCCGTGGAGACATCTAACCAAGACCCATCCAAGTTATCCCGGTCTTTCATTCATCATGTTTTCACGATTCATATCATATTGGGTTGGGTCCAGCATAGTGGTAGTTGGCACACTATCCTTTCTCCTCGTTATTCCACAACTCGTTGGGAGGGCTACGCTATGCCCTCATTGTGCTCAACGTGGTGGCGCGACCACCGGGGAAGTCCAACATCTGTCTATTCCCGTTGTGCACAATGTCGTGGATTGTGCGACCATATAGGGAAGTACGGCCACAACCTGTTCCCGCCTCATCTCCAGCGTTCCCCAAACTCGTTGGGAGGGCCCATGGCACCCTATGATTCCACCTTTTTAAGTGATTTTGTATCATTTTCTCATATCGTTGTTACCATGCCAAACCGAGGCTGTCAAACCACATCATTCTACTCGATCCCATTTCTGTTCATTACAAGTTTCCCAATATAATAAATTCACAATTTAGTACGAGTAACCCTCGTGGGGCACATCCTCTATATTCGATGTTCATTTAGTTACGTTGGATGTGTTGTCAAGTCATTCCACTCCTAACTCAACCTTAATCGGATCAATGGGATAATCTACCAATTCTATCCTTCACATGTTCACTATTCATCTCAACACTCATCCTTGATACGTTCAAGGGAGACCAACGAGTATAAGGATGCATACGACTACGACCACACCAAAGGACAACTCATGCCAACTAGGAGAAGTCACAACAATAACCTAGAGGTCCAACTAGACCCAATTTGACTCCCGTTGTTCACTTAAGACTTTTATCGAACACTTGGTGCTCACCAAACCTCATGGATCCTATGGTGATTTTACGGACTCAACATGACCGAAGACGCAACCACATAAGTCGTAGGATGACTTAGCGATGTCAATTTCTCCAAGATGTGGTTCAAGATTTATTGGGGCATTTCGTCGAACACTTGGTGAATGCTAGTCTCTAGGGACATCCATCCTCTCAACACTCTCTCTAACCACTCTTCGATCACCACCCAAAACATGAAACATGAACCTAGACTATCCCTAGGTCATAAAATCAAAGTGATGCCCAATGAATACAAAATAAAATCTATGTACACACACACATACTTGACAATAGTTAAGAATTTACCTACCGGAATCACCAAGTCTCAAAATCCCTAAATGAGGGGTTCTTCACAAGTGCTCAAACGAGTTACACCACTGCGTAGCCCTTGAAATCCTCTTCAATGTTGGTGAAGAGCAAAATCTTCAAGGGTGGCTCAATCCCCTTCAAAAGTAGAGAGAAGTGGGAGAGAAAAGATAAGAGGAGAGAGATGATGGAGTTACTACTATAGAGTGAGAGAGAGAGATAGGATTCTGAGTCTGGAATAAGGGTTCTCACTCTTATATGTGTGCTCAAAACACATGCCAAATGACCAAAACGCCCTTAGCAGAGCTTCCTAACAATAGTCTGTCGAACATGCATTTCGATATGTAGCTGGGCTACATATCAATATACAGGGTTATCCGGGCAATCCTATTGAAGGATGTATTTCGATATGTACAGAGGTACATATCGAAATACAATGCTTACTGAGGGATTTTATTGAAGCATCATTTCGATATGTATGAAATTTATATCGAAATATAGAGTCACCTCATTTCGATATGATGCCAGGTCATATCGAAATAGAAAGCACACTGATCAAACTTAACGAAGGAACATATCGAAATGTATGACATGCATTTCGATATGATTGAAACCTTATATCGAAATAAATGAAGGAAGGGGCTGTTACATATCGAAATATAGCTTCAAAAGGAGGCAGCCTGTGCCACATATCGATATATAGAAGGGGGGGCTCATTTCGATATGAAAAATCTGTTGTGTGAACCTCAAGGTTGATCGGGAGTATTTTGGCCATAACTTATTCATCCGAACTCCGATTGACGCGATTCAAGTTGTGGTGGATTTACAATTGAATTATCTACAACATTGATGAAGAATATATTTAGATTATGTGTTGGTCCCTATGTACTCGATGTAATGGACAACAAAGAGGGGGGTGAATTGGTTTATTAACTAAAATGCCCAAATAAATTTTTTTCAATTTAAGACTAATTTAGGCAAATTACTGCGGAAGACTTAACTATTCAAAGTGATGAATATTACAAGTTCAAATACCAATCTAATTAAAGTACAAAGTGAATCCCTTTCATTACACCTCAGGTTCTTGGGGTTCTAGTTCCAAGAGGTCGAGGTTTTCGGTTTTCAAGTGGTTCTAAATAACTAGATAGATAAAGAGACTTGGATCAAGGAATTCCAAGCACAATGAATAGTATAGTGAAAGTGAATTAAATGCTCAAAATGTAAGGGCAAATAAAGTAAAGAAGTAAAGGCAAATGACACGTGGATTTATAGTGGTTCAGTTAGGAATTGTCCAAGTCTCTAACTTTACATCCACTTCTCTTACCAATAAGTAAGAGTTCTACTAATTTACCTTTACAACTTTCGGGTAGTTGTCAAACCCTTACAAGTGTGAGCAATTTCCCAAGGCTTCTCAAACCTTCTTGATGAGCTTCTTCCCAAGGCGGCTCCCACCTTTGCTAAGCACTTCTCAAGGCGGCTTGGACCATTGATGAGATACTTCAATGGAGGCTCCCTCCTTCTTTGATGTTGAGCTTCTTCTCAAGGTGGATCCCACCTTCAATGCAAGCTTCAAGTCTCCTCCAAAGCTTGAACTTGACTTCACTCTTTGATATTCAATAACTTGTTGCAAGCTTGAATCTTCAAGTCTTCAAGTCTTGACTTTCAATGTGAGCTCCAAGAATCAAGAAATATAATATAGAAGACAACCCCTTCCACAAGGTAACAATAAAGCACAATGGCTCAAAATGATCTAACAAGATTGAGTATGAGCTCTCTCTAATTTAATACAAGTGTAAGAACACAACTCTCCACTATAAATATAATTTACAAGTGAATTTTGGGAGATAGAGAGTTTCTAGAGAGAATTAGAGAGAAAGAATTAGACATAGATGTTAAAAAAGCTTGGGCATGGTCTCAACCAGTTTCTAGGACCCCAATGGTCCAATTTATAGGCCACAAACATAAACTAACCGTTTATGACCGTTTGGTGGCATTGTTATAAATAAATGAAACTTAATTTTAAAATCTGCCAATTTTTACAAAGGCCGGTAGGGGACCGGTAAAAAACCGGTATGCCGTCCGGCATACCGTCCGGTATGTCGGTTAGTGCAAAAACTTGGCCCTTTGTAAAGGCCAAATCTACTGCCCAAAATGTGCCAAATCCGGTATGGAACTGGTGTACCGGCCGGCATACCGGGCGGTATGCCGGTTTCCATTCCGGTTAATGGAAAAATGAAATTATGAAGGGGAAACCCAATGGGACTTAAGTGGGGCCAAAATAATTTTATTTTTGATCTTTATATATATTATATAAGTTCCTAAAAATGATTTGTGACCATAAAAAATATAAGAAACTTGTAATATATATTTTTAGAGAATGTAAAGTTCTTAGAAAATTTTTTAAACCATGAAAATGAATCTAAAGGACTTTAAATCAATTCCAAGTAGTCCTAGGAGAATTTAAGAGATTATAACATTAGGAACAATCTCTAGGACATAAGTGTAAGATTGATTTAAAAAATAAGCTCATACATATTGTTTTTGAATTAAAATGGAAATTTAACCATTTAAATCATAATTTAAGAATATCTTAAAATCATTTTATAATTACTATATTTGTGTAAATAATGTACCATCAAAACTTAGGGTCATTGGGCGAGTTTGCAACAGGCTCTTGGTATATCGTTGAGATTTAGTACCGCTTTTCACCCTCAAATGGACGAACAGTCGGAGAGGACCATCCAAACGCTTGAGGATATGTTGAGATCTTGTGTTTTAGACTTTGCTGGAGGTTGGGAAAAATGTTTGCCGTTGATTGAGTTTGCATATAATAACAGTTTTCATAGTAGTATTGGTATGGTACCTTTTGAGGCATTATATGGTAGAAGATGTCGAACACCGCTTTGTTGGAGTGAGGTAGGGGAGCGACAAATTTTGGGACCGGAATTGGTTCAAGTAGCTTCAGAAGGGGTTAAACTCATAAGGGAAAGATTGCGGGTCGCTGAGAGTCGTTAGAAAATTTATGCGGATAATAGACGTCGGGAGCTAGAGTTTGAGGTTGGTGATCATGTATTCTTGCGGGTTTCGCCATGGAAAGGTGTGGTTCATTTTAAAGGAAATGGAAAATTAGCGCCGAGGTACATTAGGCCGTATGAGATTGTGTATAGAGTAGGAGCGTCAGCTTATTGTTTGGCTTTGCTGGTGGAATTGGCCCGTTTGCACAACGTATTTCATGTTTCCATGTTGAGGAAGTATGTAGGTGACCAGACGCATGTTTTAAAAGTGGAACCTTTAGAGTTGAATGAGGATTTGACATATGAGGAGATGCCGGTGAAGATTTTGGACCGTAAGGAGCAAGTATTACGCTCCAAGGTGGTTCAGTTGATCAAAGTTTTATGGCGGAATCATGGAGTTGAGGAAGCAACATGGGAGAGCGAGGATGCTATGCGGAAGAAGTATCCGCACCTATGTTTAGGTAATCCATCTTACTTACTTTAAATTTCGGGGTCGAAATTTTCTAAGGGGGGAGAGTTGTAATACCCGTCACGTCAAATAATTTAATTAGAAATATTTAAATAATTTCAAGGTGTTAATAAGGGAATAACAATCCACTTTGGTGATTATAGTGGTTAGAGTAATTAAATTAAAAGGGTTAAGTCCTAAAAATATACTTATAAGTGTATAAGTATGGAATAAGTGTAATAATGACACCCAAGGGTAATAAGAGTTAAGTGGCAAGGGTAATTAGGACATTTAGCTTAAAAACCTGTCATTAGGTTAAGTTGTTGTGTCACGCCCCAAAATTTCAAACCATTTTTTTTGAATGGAATTAAAAGAAAGGTTTATTGTGAAACCATATTTACCAAACCACAAGCAAGGGGCCGTGAATTATAAAACATGCGGAAATAAAACAATAACAATCTCTTTAATTTCATGAACTTGCTTCCAATAAAACCACATTACAACTCTTAAAAAAGGAATGCCCGTAGGCTACAAGGGGAAAAGAAGGGGGAAAAGCTATAGTACATAAATGAAAAGAAATGAGATGCTCCTCACACTGAAACGGGACCTGGAGCGAGCTATAGACAACTCCTCACTACTAGCTATCCAACCCTGCAAACCTGCAAAGAACTGTAGAAAAAGGGTTGAGTCATAAAGACCCAACAAATATGCACCTATCAAGTGCAAACGTAACTATGGTGGCATGTGCAAGTGGTGTGAGTTACTATGATGCAATCCCAAGCATGACAATAATCTCACAACCTCAACACCACAACCAAGTCACTAACCAAGTCCAAAGTATAAGTCTAACCAAGACTTTCACCAACACAAGCGTACTAAGAGAAAGCCCAACCATTTGCCTTCACTCAAGCCAACAATCACATAAGTCTCAATCCTCTCTCTCTACCAAGTATACGATCTATACAACTAGGTAACGGGTACTAATGCAAGGACCATGAGGGTCAAGGATCCCAACTACAATCGCACGACATGATAAACTATCATCTTAACTAGGGAAGACACTCCCAAGAACACAACCCATCTACACAAAGCCCAAGCCATTCACTATCCATAAAGGACCGTATCTTTACCATGACTAATTCCACGACTTAGCCAAATATCCACAACCGGCTAATTCCACGACTTAGCCAGATATGCACAACCGGCTAATTCCACAACTTAGCCAAAAATCCACAATTCACCTAACCGTATCGTATCCGACCATCCTCCAAGTATCTATATATGTAGGTACACATAGGTGAATTGATTATCTTGTTTAAATAGTGTGTTTGACTCCCGACTTAACATCACTTTAAAACCAAGTCACACGAGTCTCGACCGCCTCACTAAATAAGGACCGGCTTACCCCAAACGTGGACTATATTTGAAAGGGTCGCATGAGTCTCGAACCGTCCCACGAGTAAGGATCGGCCTACCCCAAACATGGACCATCACGTTGAAAACCATTTTGGAAAACCATTAAGCCTGGGATCGATTTAGAGTCTCCTTGGCGAGAACAAGGATAGACTCACTCACGTCGAAGTGCCACGAGAAATGCACTATCATTCGAGGTGTCACGAGGAATACACCATCACACACGAAGTGCCACGAGGGATGCACTATACACGAGGTGCCACGAGGAATGCACCGAATACGAGGTGTCACGAGGGATACACCAACTCACAAAGTGCCACGAGAGATGCACTATCTAATAGCAAGTAAGGGCCACATCATTTGGCCGTCCACACTACCTTCATACACTTAAGTTATTTATGGTTAGTTATTTAGTAAGCGAATTGAGTATATTTTGGAGTACAAGTCGAAGGAGACGAATTCTCCACTAGGGCAACTAGTTTGCCAACAAGGGACGAGTTCCCAAACTGATGGGGACGAATTCACCTAAGTCAACCCATCACGAGTGCC